>NWSH02000519.1:16284154-16318494 GCA_002382865.2 Heliothis virescens | reverse complement strand
CGGTCTTCAATTTTTCAGTATCTATTTCAAACGGGCAAAAACCAAGTCCAAACCTTTGCTTTTGTTCTTGTTGCTTTAAATTGCACCAATGTCCCTCGTTTTGGTACCTCCCAATTCTGAGCGTACCTCGATAACTCGGGATATATGCAATAATTTAGCTGAGATGTTAGACTGTATTTTGTAAGATACGCGCGAATACATTTGCTGGGTATTGTGCTGCCTTAAGTGGATTGTGGAGCGCATGTTAAATTTAATATTTCATCGATTTTTTCTTACTAGCTGTTCTTTCAACATTGGCAAATGTTTACTTAGTTGTTACGTTTATAGTTTTCTTATTTTCAATAGATTATTGTAGATGTTACTTGAAGGTTCTTATCAGGGGCCTTTAACGGCCTTTTACTGTCTACTCTTTTGAATCTGAATAAACCGTTGTAATACTATTTTTACTTCATTTCTATGATTTACAATCCATTTATAAATAAAAATCACTTTAGTGTTTCAAATTGTATCCACAATTTTTATATAGAGAGGTATTTAATTAACTGAAGTTTAGAGCATACATCTTAAAAATATTTTTTCTATAGTCTTCCTAAGACTTTTACATAACTTTGCTCTATTAGTAAGAGTCGTTGTAGTCAAAGCCGTCGATCGCATTCGATCATAAGGTTAAGAACGCTTGGCCGGTCGTCCTGGGATGTGACATCTTTTTCATAACAGTTTTCGTTGTTCGAGCCGATAACAGTGGTCAGGCTGTCATTAATAATCTTGGCATGATCTTACGGTAGTCAAGCCAAAAAGTCTGACAACCGTCCTTACAAGGGTCATGTTCCGGTGGGTAACTGGGTTGTGGAGGTCAGATAGGCAGTCGCTCCATGTAAAACACTGGTTCTCAGCTGCATCCGGTTAGACTGGAAGCCGACCCCAAAAATACTTGGGAAAAGGCTTGGCAGATGATGAGTAGAAGAAATAATATAGCTCTTTAAATGCAGAGTTCTATAACAAAATCTTATTTGTTTGCTTCAATTAAATTGATTTTAAATAAATTACCCTTAGGTTTTTAGGCGAACTTAAGTAGCCTGAATTAGTTAAAATATTGGTGATCGACGATTTTACGACTACTGTGTTTTATTTACTTTGAATTATTTCTTTATTTAATTATAGTTCTCGCAAAACTCAATAGTAGTCCGCAACTAAATTGATAACATAAAGTATTCAAAACAATGCAATATATCAAATATATATACCTACCTCAGTTTTGTACATAAAAAACACGTAGCAACACTGAGAAGGCGTCCAGTTTCAACGCCGTTTAATTGTTACTAGCCAAAAAGTCTGACAATCAGTTTTACTAAGGGATATTGGGTTGCCCGGGTTACTGGGTTGAGGAAAACATATAGGCGGGCGCTCCATGTAAAACACAAGTACTCAGCTGCATATGGTTAAATTGGAAGCCGACCCCAACATATTAGGGAATAGGCAAGTCAAGCAGACTCCGCGTTCTGGAGCGTTACGCGTGATTGAGTCTAATCCACTACAAATGCCTCAAGTCCTTAATAGTCATGGCGACATTGTCTGACACTATAACCTTTGCGCGTTCTATTCATGTGACTTGAAATTGAACGCCAACCAATGGATCGATGTAATACGTCTTAGTTGAATCTTTGCTAATGTTCGCGTGACATTTATATTAATGGAAATTGTAATTGAGACGATTGGAATTCGAATGTGTTTAAGATTCAAATGGCAAGCTTTGAGTTTATACTATTGAGACTCAGGTTGAAATATTGCTGATACTCTGCTAAAATACTCCATGTTTTATTCAATGCGGTGAGCTGATAAACTTGTCACAATGATTTTGTTTTAGACCAAATAATATGGAATATAACAAATATCAATAGTATTTTATTTATTTCTACTAAATGTTCTGGATATTCAATTTGAACAGCATTATGTTAACTATGTATTTTGTCCGTAGTTCCATCTCCAAACACTGCTAATACCAGGCTAAAAAGTTACTTATTCTCGTTTCCATGGTGCCATCTATTTTGTGCCAAATTTCATCCAAATCAGTGCAACAGTTTGGGCTTGAAAGTGTGATAGACAAACAAATAAACCTACTCTTAAATTAGAAATAAGTAAGGATGTATTACATGTAACCAACACTATTTCAAGTTAAATTGACCACCAGAGTACTAAGTTCTGTTTCTATAATTACGATTCTATCAACGCGATCCTTAGGGATGGGACACAATGCATAATATAGAGTTTCGGAATGTAACTAGTTTATTCTAGCCCAAAGCGTCCCCAACGGTCGGTAGTGACCTGGCTTCGTAAATAATTTCTAGGTCTAGAAATATACTTTGTATATCCATGCGGAGTAAAGTACTGAACCTAGATATTATGATGAATAAGTGTATTATAAGAAATACATTTTAATACAAATTTGAGTGTTTTTTTAAACGTCTAACGTAATCTAAGTAACAACCGAAGAAAATGTATTTTAACATTATTAACATACAATTAATGTCCCGTGACCCAAGGGCTGGCTTTCATTTCGCACAGCGGTTAAGCATTGCCATTCAAAGTGGCAATGCTGCCAGCCTTTGATAGGCTTTTGAATTCCGCAATTAGCATACTTGCTCCAAATGCATGCAGAAGGTTCTTTAGTATAAGTGAAGATTTGAAGACAAACGATTTGTACCTACTACAAAATCACAACTAAACCTACACTAGACATTCCTTTTTTGAGGAAAAACGATCAACTATTATATTTTTACTATGAGTGAGGAGTCGTGGTGGCCTAGTGGATAAAGCACCAACCTCTCAAGTATGAGTGTGTGGGTTCGATTCCAGGTCAGGCAAGTACCAATGCAACCTTTTCTAAGTTTGTATGTATTTTTCTAAGTATATCTTAGATACCAATGGCTGATAAAAGGTGAAGGAAAACATCTTGAGGAAACCTGGACACTATAAAGTCTGAAATCACCAACCCGCATTGAGCAAGCGTGGTGATTAATGCTCAATCCTTCTCCATGTGAGAGGAGGCCTGTGCCCAGCAGTGGGACGATAAAAAGGCTACTAAAAAAAATAAAAAAAAAATGAGTGTACTTGTGCGTATCCCTTCAAACCAGCTGTGACATTTATTAAAGGAAAAATGTTCCGAGAAAACGCAAGTACCTGTCAACGTGACTGGGAAATACACGTGAAGAAAATTAAAAGCGATATTTTTTCCGGTGTTTTACTTGGAGACGAGAAACACCGAAAGGACGAGGTTGAAGCAATCAATTGTTTTGAAGTTTTTAATTTTCTTGCAGTTTTTTTCCTTGACACTTTCCTTATACCGTCCCTCGCATTTCTAAGTTCGTCACGTTTTAATCTACTTTGGAGAGAATTTTAAAGGTAAAGGCGTACCTTGGTAAGTGTTTAATTAAGGACCCTCTAGATTTTTACGCTTCATCGTAAAAAATAAATATATTAGCGGAAAAATAACCTTTATCAACCGGTTTACTAAAAAAGAAGAGGTTCTCAATTCGAATGTCTGTATTTTTTAAATAATTTGGCTATTTTCCTTTGAAAAATTCAACAAGCAAAAAGAACTAACATTTTATTACGTATAGCTACTGGATAAAGTTTGCCAGATTTCTAATAACAATAATCCAATTGCGTTTTTCTTGGGCTCACGATCAAATTAAACAGGAATATTAAATTCGAACCAGACATACAATTATTATTTAAAAAATTCTACTTTAACATTTATAACTCCACAAAGTAAAATGGTGTTCCCGAAAATTCAGTTACACGCCAGATGAAATACAGGGTGCAATAACAAAAGCGTACAATACGAAATGACGGCAACAGACATAAAGCCTATCATTCTGTATTTGATAGCAAAGGGAATAAAAAACCTGACACCATCCCATATTTCTGTGCCTTCAAGAAATATGAGTAATTGAATCGATGCATGGAATTTGGGAGGTGATGTGGTAGAAGATGAGCGAGAAATGAAAGCGTTTGTAGATAATAATGAAAAACTAGCTTTAGATGCTTCTTGTAATATGAAAGATGATTTAAGTGAAGTAAATTATACTAATGATATTAAAGCAGTTGTGATGGTAAATATATTTAATAACAGGAGGAAAAAAACAAAGGCCATCAAAATGTGCACCAAAACTATTGGTTGGATTTTGATATGCAGTAATATAGCTTATAGATTAGACAAACTTATAGGCTACTTTTTAGCTGGGCACGGGAAGTAGTTTCCTAGAGAAGCGGGTGAAACCGCTGGTGGGAACTAGTGGGGCTATATCCATGTCAAAAATAGAACGAAAATCACCCAAAACAGTGTCAAAATTCGTCTAAACGACTACTAAAAGTTCAATTTTCTTCTAAGTGGATATTAGTCTTACTTATCTACAGTAATTTATACCTTGTTCAGCTGTAACCTCGCTTAAACTCGCTACCGGGCACCGTGTCCTCACCCGATCATCTATGATGTATGGAAGCAATTCTGTTTAAACGCCTTTCGTGAGCCTTCGCAGCGTAAGGTATGGGAATTGTTGTGAAATTACCGAATAATTTGTTTATAG
Organism: Heliothis virescens; assembly: GCA_002382865.2. Taxonomy (NCBI): domain Eukaryota; kingdom Metazoa; phylum Arthropoda; class Insecta; order Lepidoptera; family Noctuidae; genus Heliothis; species Heliothis virescens. The sequence goes on along the minus strand of NWSH02000519.1, from coordinate 16,313,908 downwards.
AGCTTACATGGGGATAGAAATTTAATTTAGCGATACTCAAACAGCCATCTTAAATGACGTTGGTAACTTTGATGAAGGCAATATAATGTATGCTTCTATTATACACAAGCTTGATTACATTGTTAGCAGTTATGGATGACTTGTTATCTATAGGGTCAATATTTATGGGAGTTTATCTAAGACTTTATTGAGGTCTTGTTCCTTGAAGACAAGTGATCTAGTATCCTGTCATCTTTCTATTGTAGTGGAAAGGTATTACCGTCCTATTTCAGAGTAAGTGACAAGGGTAGCTGAATTTTAAATTAAGTAAAGAATAAAAATGAAAATCAAACATAATTCAACCTAGCTTTTGAATACTATGAAGCTAAAGATTGTTAAGCCTGTACAACTGAAATCATTTCGCATAAATTTCGCATTTTCCTGTTGTTCCTCAAACACAAATTGGAATTGGTGAACAAATGTCCAGCGTTCAAATAACATCAACGTTAGAAGCTTACATAACAGATCATTACGCTTACAACGCAGCTAACCTACCAGCGAAAATTACGTAATTTCACCCGTTTGCTAATTCATTGCGTCACAAACATCACTATATAACAACAACAATAAAACAAAAGGAGCGTTGTAAGAAAAACAAATTCAAATCCCACAGCACAACCTTCAAAATTTACACACACTAGAATATTTTACGGTTCACGCACACATGGATATGGGCACGCTGATTGGTTCGCTCACGAGGTAGTTGCCACTAAAATATTCAAACACACACAAAGCATTTTAAACTGCAATGTTTCCCGGGAGACGAGCCGTAATTTGAGGTTTGAAGCGTAGTGTTAAAAGTGGTCAAGTGCGTGTCGTTATGACCGCGATTAAAATTTAATTGGAGGTATTTTATGCTGTGAATGGAACTGGTGAAATATGACTGTAGGTATTGTTTATTTTTTATACATGTTAACTTTAATGACGTGACCTTTTATTTTTATATTACAGGGCTTGTTTTTTTTTGTAATTGAATTAGAAAAAAACATTACAGACGAAGTTTATGATCAAAGGTTTTGAGATTTGCTTTGCTTGAAAAACAGCTAAGGTAAATGAAATACCTACATGTATATGATGAAGCAAGCGAGACTACGTAAAAGTAGAGAAGCTATGAAGCTTAATACTTAGGATCTTTCATCAATCCAAAATAAGTCTCTTTTTATCGAAGGCAAATCATCAGATGACCCCTCCCGCTGTGGGTGACAGCTTGAGGGAGTGTCAGACTTTTATTGAATAAAACCCACCGCGTTCCTTCGGGAGCCCTGTATGTGCCAGGGCCGCGGTACCTCTTTCGAACAATCCCGCAGCCCCGGCAGAAAATAAGCCCCTTAAACAATATCAAAACCTTAAAACATACTCGTATCCTCAGAATCTTCTTCTTATCGAGTAAGCTGCAGGTTTAATCACCCAACAAGCCCTAGTGTCAGAGTTTTTCTCAAATCCGCCTGACGGCCTCTGACGTGGATTTTTATATACGACTGCTACTGAGTAGCATTCGAGGACGTACTTTACGTGCCCTCCCAGGCACACCGCCAACAACCGGGTGTAACACCGCCAACTTCCAAACTCCAAGCTGCTTTGTGAAAGTTCCTAAAACCCACAAAGCGATTTCGGCCTGACCCGAGAATCGAACCCGAGACCTGTGATCGGCAGTCGCGCTATGCGACCACTAGACCAACGAGGCAGTTATCCTCAGAATAATACCCTAACATATACTGCAAATGAAAATTAAACATTGTTTTGGTTAATCTAAGTTTCATTACTACGAAAATGAATGATTAGTCGGCAGGTCATTAGTGTAGCCGGTAGGCTGGTTGCAAACTAGCGGTCGGAACGCTCGCTTCTAAATTAAATGATCGTGAACTATGAATTGTTATTGTTGGTATAACGAGGGCTGCGGTGCTGGAATTAATACTGGGAGGATTATATTCGGACGTTTCGTTATTTTTCTTCATTGTTTTTGATGTGCGGTTCGTGAAATTGTTTATGCTACGGACTGTTGTCGTGCATTTTTATTTTTAGTTGTGAAGTTGGGATTTTTTTGTTTTATTTTGTTTTCAGATGAAACTGAAGTTTTGTATTCAAATGTGTATGAATTAAAATATTTTGTGCAGAATTACTGGTAGCAAATTTTATGTGATTTTTCTGTGCAAAATGATGTCCATTTTGAACTTACCATAACTTTATTTTATGATTTCTTACTGCTTTCTGCGACAAATTAATCCTAATACGAATATAAAAGTAATTATACACCAAGGTTGTTCACAATTCTACAATAATTATTGTCAATATTAATCTATATCAATACGCGAAAAACCCCAAAGCAATGAGCTAATTACACACACGAATAAGCAAGGGGAAAGGGTTAATTGCGTTGTCTCCAAAGACAATTTCCAGTAATATGTTTGGATTAAAATTGTTAACGTTTTGGGACGTAATACCTTTATTATTGAACTGAAAACCTTTAGAGAATTACGTAACCGTAGATTTGGTTGTTCTCGAATATTGTTATGTTGGGTAATTTATTGTGAAGATTATATTTTGGGTGTGTCAATATTCAGATAGAATCAATGTTTAAAATTTGTAATTTGTGTTATGTTTTTTGATTTATTATTAAAATTTTAAGAGTTAGATAAATTACATTTTTCTTATTAAATATTAGTTGGAAAATAAGCCACTTACGGCCAATTTCACAAGTTTCAGATAAAGTTCTAAATAGCTAGCTCACAGATCATGCCATAGAAATGTTTTAAAATTTGATTACTTTTACATGGCATGATCTGTTAGATAGCTACCCACAACTGCTAGAGTTGGCTGTTAGAGTTTTAAATAAGTATATTGCATACTACTGTCTAGGAGTAATACTCAAATCGAAACAGTGTACACTGGTAATAAATTGGATTTCTTTAATAAAATATTTGTTCATTTGTTTCACGCCTTTGTATAGACTTCAAATATTAAAATGAACTTGACCCGTCAATCTGTAGGCAGCCTAAGCAATTACACGATTTTTTTTGACAAACGTTATTGAAACTTCAGTCACGAAGCCTAATGTTTCGTAACATTCCATTGCTTTATGCTTAGCTATTGTTATTAAAAGCTTTAGCTTACGCACAAAAATAATTCTTAGAAAAACGTGAATAATTTTTCGGTGAATGATCGTTAATTTAATCAGAGACTGGCAGGTTTCGGAATAGTCAACCTATAAAAGAAAATATCGTTAATATTATAAAACATATTTATTCGATAAATATGAACCTGCTTTCGCAAAAGTACTTACCTATATTATAGTGCTTACAATTAGGTACTTTATTATAAACCAAATACCTCCCTATCATTCGTATATTTACTAGTAACTGAAAATCCATTGTAACGGTAATTTTTAAGCCAACAACCATACTACAATTACTTTAGGAGCAAATAAGAAAACATAAGAAATGGAAAGCAGATCGAATCGCTAGTATAAAAAAAAAGATATAAAATATTAAAAAAGTCTTCAAAATAAACTTAACATCTTCTACCAAAGCATTAAAGACGCAATTACCTACCCAAAACTACTGCCACAACATCCAAATAATAGATGTAACCTACAAGACGAAAATAGGAACATTATTACCGCTACGTGGTCGTTTTATTGCTACTTCTGTCCCATTACTCGCAAGGGTATCGCCTAACGTGCGTTTTTCACGTCGCGTTTCCGTCATGTCGGTAATAAAAGTAGGGTTTTGTCGCCGACACGTGTGACTCACGACTTGAGCGTGAAAATCGATGGTAGTTTTCTTTCCTTGAAGGTTGGATAAGTTTTTGACCGTCGTGGGTATAGGGGATTATGGAGTTTGTTGAACAACGTTATTTAAAGATAAATCTATACTTCTATACTAATATTATAAAGAGGAAAACTTTGTTTATTTGTTTGTTTGGTTGTAATGAATAGGCTCAAAAACTACTGGACCGATTTTAAAAATTCTTTCACCATTCGAAAGCTACATTATCCACGAGTGACATAGGCTATATTTTATCCGGATACGGGCAGTAATTCCCACGAGATGCGAGTGAAATCGCGGGAAAACGGCTAGTAATATATACTTTGTATTATGTTATGGATTTTAACAACCTTTGTCTATTGCGTATTATTGTGTTTTGAAATATTTTCCACACTTGTGTATTTTTTTTTTTTAATTATAATATAGCAGTTCTCGTTATATAGCCCTAACACTATCTAATACCATAAAAAAATACAAATTGGACGTGTTCTGACTTAGTTCCCGAGAAAAGCGCTTTCAACCAACTAAAAAAGCTATTTTGATTGAATTGTTGACTAGTTTTTGTAAACTACCCACCGATATTTATTTCTAATATTTGTTTAGTTGTCAGACTTTCTGTCTCCTAATGTAATTGTATTTACACACGGTTTCTCGGATTTAAGAGTCCATACGTCTAACAGACAAATACTGAAACCCCTCTTATGTTAAAGATTACTCAAACATAATTTTATCTTTATCTTTACTAACGTTAATTTCTGTGACAGAAATACTTTTATGTATTTCGAGATAAACCGTGGCTTTGCAATAAGAAACCAAAAGATAGTACAGACGACAGCACATCAAGTTACCACAATCTGACAAATTTCTGTACTCGATTTTCAATCTTATCATAGTAGGTAGGTTAATGTTTGATTGGTAAAATTTGACAGATTCGTATACGTTGACTTGCTGTTGTCTGTACCTATTTAACGAAATTCTCAAGAAAAAATATATCAATGAAGACTACAGCATAAATAAATAAAAGAACATCAATTTATTGATATATTATTCACAAGACTCCATCTTTGTTCGTGTTTAATAGACGTCAAAGTTTCCAAAAGGGGCCTATCAGTCAAGCGTTTTATATGAGAGCGGTGATTATTACAGAAAAGTCCTTCAGAAAGTTACTGAAAATAAAAGTATATACCGTCCCCAGCACATCAACTTACCACAATCTGTCAAATTTCTTCAATCGATTTTCAACCTTATCACAATAGTGGAAGATTAATTTTCGATTGGTAAAATTTGACAGATTCAGGTAGGTTGACCTGCTAACGACTGTACTTAGGCATATTATACAAAATGTGGACAATCTCGAATTGCTTAATGTACTCTTTGATTGCACCTTTAACCTCAAAATACTCAAACGTCCCATTAAATTCTACTTCATTTTTGTCACGGCAATTTACGTAAATGGAGCAGAGATATAAAAATGTTTGAGCATTCTTTATAGTTACGGCCAGTTTCATAGGTTCCAGATAAAGCTCTAGATGCTATCTGACAGATAACTATCAATAACTTTATCTGCAACATCTGACACTGGCCCTTTGTCTTTTAAACACACACAGATTTATTTATACACAATCAGAATACTATTTCGTAAACTTAAGTATTCGGTAAAAGTCAAACTCAAAATGTCCCTAACAGAATGTATAGGTATTATGATTACGATAGATACTAATGTAATAATTAAGCAATATCACTCCAAAATAACACTCTTCAACCATTAATCAATTTCAAAACTTTCTCAATATTCTCCAACATTAAAAACTATTGTCACTTCATCGGTGACTTTCAAGTTTAATATCTGGGGGCGAGACTCGTTGGCAGTTGTCAAGCGGCAAAAATCTGCAAAGTAATGCCCCCTCATTCTCAGCTCAAAACAGGTCAAGATGCAGACTCCAGAGCTAGCAAAAGTGAATACACTATTGAAGTTAGACTCCCTTTCAAATGTAGCTAGAAATCTTCAAATTGACTTTTTGATGTGCGTTTTTTATTTTTAGCCTAAAGGGTAGGTAAAGCAACGCCTTTTTCTCTTTAAATTTATCATTTTTTAAACCATTTTTAGGGTTCCGTACCCAAAGGGTAAAACGGGATCCAAATTATAAAGACAGTGCAATTTGAATACAACGCCATCTGTTACTCAAGCGTGGAACTACAGCTTGGTACGGAACCCTTCGCGCGCGAGTCCAACTCGCACTTGGCCGGTTTTTTGATAGATAGATAGATAGATTTTTCTCTTTGAAATTATAATTTTTTAAACCATTTTTTTTATAAACCAATAAAATTTCAGAAAATATATTATTTAACATTGATGTCTGCAATATTTCTTTGAAATAAAACTTACAGTGAAGTGACTGATAAAGTTGAAAATTTTAAATTATGAGAATTGGGAAGATTGTAGTGAATTTGTTTATTACGGTATTTTTATTGGTTTTGTCTGAATAATATGTAATACTTTTTAAGTAGTGTTCCATTAAGCACCTGGATTGTATTTTTTAAGCACTTAAAGACAGCTGAAGAAAATGCCAACTATGCTTAAAAAAAAATATTTCTTAGTAAATAATTGATACTGTTTACTTGAAACCTCCACAGAATAAGACCCCATATAAAACTGCTTTTAAATTAAACTTTATGTCTAGATTTTTATGTCCAGAAAACCAATAAAGCAATTCCTCTTAAAAGCAACACACAATGGAAAATGACGTCACTCACACATATCTTTAGAGATTAGAGTCTCACTCATGAGTGAGTGAATATGTGTGTGAGTACGTAAGTGTGGGATTAACACACACTCACACACAATGTCTCTTCAGAAACAAGACACGTGCAACACAAACACGTTATGCATTGTAAAGTATGTTCCATTAAACAGGCAGCTATCATATTACTAAGAGTCCATTAGAGAACAAAGGACGTCTTTCATACTTCATGAAAAGCGATTTTAATTGTACATTATTATTATGTGAACATTATATTTGTTGTGGGAACAATGTGATGTGAGGTTTCTTTTGTAATATATTTTTCTTCAGTAAATATCTAGTATTTTTTTATGTTTTATGAGGGAAACATATAGTTTAGATATGTAATTACGCAGGATTATGTAATGAAGACACTAACAGAAAGAAGCTTCATTAAATTGTGAATTTAAGAAACGATCATTTGGATCGTTATAATAAAATTTTTTGTCTTCAATTTACATTCATCAAAACCAAGAATCAACACTAAACCCTTAAAAACGCAATCAAACAGTCACAAACATAAAACGTTCTATTCAAAGGCACAAAAATATTCTATCACACAGGTAATAGTAGACACAAAGGAAGAAAACCGAACACCTCTTTATATCAATCATCATTACGCATTTCGTCACGAACCGCCCCGAATTCTTCGGAACAAAAACCTTTAATTTAGGCGTGCCGAAGAAACTCGTAAAGAAAACGCGACGACACTCTACGATTCTATCTTGACTGTAAAAAAGTTTGTGAGCGTAACAGTTTTGGGTAGCGGGTTCTGTATGTAGAAAAAATGTATAGAGCCAAAACTACAATAATTGTTTCGTTTTGTCTTCACCACAAAATAAGGAATGCGTGGGAGATGTAAAAAAATATTTAATTATTTTGGTATATAAATCTGAAAGTAAACTCTATCGGTCTAGCTTTTCTGCCAAAACTACTGAACCGGTGTTGAATGATGAACGATAAATGATAAATTGAATGATGTTTTGGTACCCAGACAGTCTAGAGCCAGACAAAAGGTATAGGTTTATCCGGTTGCGTGGGGTAGTTTCCCTGGAATGCGGTCGTAACCACAGGAAACAGTAAGCATTGTCAAAAATTAAGAACTAGATCTTAACAGAAGATGTAAAAAGTCAACACTATTGCCATAATATTTTTGTATTCTCTTTATGACATACGGAATAGGGTGTTTCATTTTGAAGGCAAAAAAAAATTTTTCATTTTTTTTCCAGACTTTGATCGCCCCCTGAATCTAAGTAAGCTAAAAGTCATAATTACCAAATTTCGTGACAATTGGATAATATTTAGAGGTTGCACACTTTGATCGTTTTCGAAAAAACTACGAATTTTCATCAAAGTTACTGATATATATTGAAAAAACTGACAAGTAAAACCTTAAAATAAATTTAATAAATAATAAAGTTAATTTAACATCTATTGCCTAAAAATAGCCAAAATCCAAAACATGGTATTATTAGAATTTGACATCAGACATTTCAGATCTTTGATTATGGCGACCGGTTGTCGCTGGCAAAAGCGACATGATCCGCGAACGAAGTCGCTGGACGAATATATCACCATTCCCAAATATAAACACTAAAAGTACTTGCTGTTTTGAAGGAAGCCGAGCTCCTAAAAACTCATCACTGGGTAATTTCTCTAATAACCAAATACCTCTCGCAGATTCCATTTTCAAACGAAATATTTAAGTAACTCGAATATGACGAACTGATGATTAACGCGCTTGCTATCACTTTGTTGGGGTCACCGATAAATAAAAAATAACGTTCTACATGTAATATAGAAATGTTAAATATGTTGAACCGATTTGTTAATTTTATTGTGTGGTCTATTTATTGTTTACTAGCTTCTGCCAGCGACTTCATTCGCGGATTATGTTGCTTATGCCAGCGACAACCGGTCGTCGTAATCAAAGATCTGAAACGTCTGATGTCAAATTCTAATAATACCATGTTTTGGATTTTGGCTATTTGTATGTAATANGTTGTCGCTGGCATAAGCGACATGATCCGCGAACGAAGTCGCTGGCATATATCACCATTCCCAAATATAAACACTAAAAGTACTTGCTGTTTTGAAGGAAGCCGAGCTCCTAAAAACTCATCACTGGGTAATTTCTCTAATAACCAAATACCTCTCGCAGATTCCATTTTCAAACGAAATATTTAAGTAACTCGAATATGACGAACTGATGATTAACGCGCTTGCTATCACTTTGTTGGGGTCACCGATAAATAAAAAATAACGTTCTACATGTAATATAGAAATGTTAAAAATGTTGAACCGATTTGTTAATTTTATTGTGTGGTCTATTTATTGTTTACTAGCTTCTGCCAGCGACTTCATTCGCGGATTATGTTGCTTATGCCAGCGACAACCGGTCGTCGTAATCAAAGATCTGAAACGTCTGATGTCAAATTCTAATAATACCATGTTTTGGATTTTGGCTATTTGTATGTAATAGATGTGTTCATTTTTCCGTGCACGAGTTCTGAGAGTTTTATAAAAGTAAAAATATAATCAGAAAGCTTCGAACTGTTAACCTATCGGGAGTTACTCGTATTATTGTGAGTAAACCATAAAATATAAACTTAAGATGTTGTGGGGTATTTTTTTTATATAATTTTAAAAAGAACATTTTCATCATACTTACATAATTTCTGTGCTTAGCTTTAACCATAAAGGCTGCACATGCGATGGAAGTTTAAAAAATGAAGTAACTTGTCCCGTTTTGCCAACATTTTCCTTCACTGCTCTACTCCTATTGATTGTAGCGTGATGAAAAGTATACTGTAACAATTTCAGGAGTATGAATAACAATTGAACCAAGTTTCATTAAAATCTTTGGTTTTTATAACGTTTAAAAGTTTTGGTTTTTATAACGGTTATACAGACAGACAGACAAAAATTCTACTGATTGCATTTTTGGCATCAGTATCGATCCCGAATCACCCCCTGATAGTTCTTTTGGAAATATATTTAATATACAGAATTGACCTCTCTACAGATTTATTATAAGTATAGAAGATATATATTGTAAATAATCAATAAAATTACATTGATTTTAAAAACTTCAGGAAAAATAACTTACAGTAGAATAATAGAAGTACGCAAGTAAAAAACATTGCTTTTGGTAAAAGTGATCAATGTGTGCAACCTTTAAATATTGTCCAATCTTAATGAAATTTTGCACACGTATCTTTGGTAACACTGAGACTCAGGGGAAAAGCAAAGTCATGTGAAAATCACAACTTTGGAAAAATGAAACACCCTAATACGGAACTCTAAAAAAAGTTTTTTGCACATAAAACGCCGACAGATCCATATCGAATGTTCTCTTTAACAAAATTGTTCTAGTTGATTGAGTTAAATCTAACTTTTCTAAGGCTCGCGCACATTAAGCTTGTTTAGCGGAATTTGTGGCTTAAAACACAGAAGGAATTTATTAGACTTTAATGGAGGAGATTAGGGGAGTTACGTAAAAGTTTTTTTCGAATAAATTATTAATGAATTATGGCCTATTTTTAGGAGGCTACTATGTGGGATTTCAGTTAGCGTAACATTTTTGAAAATACTTGTGTATAATTTTAGAAAGTTTTAATTGTTGGTTTAACAGTTGGTTAACCGTAGAAAGAAAGAATTCATTTTCAGATATAAATAATTCTAATGTAGAAATAGCCATGAAATAATAAAGGTGTAAAGGACACAGAGCATACCTATTGAGCAACACGCTAAATATGTAATAGCTGTGCCTACTTCTAAAAATTGGCCCTAAAATTATCAGTACCTTCAATAATGTCTCACATTACTCAATCTGCAGTTCAGCTAAAAGCAACCACAAAAAACCTTTCAAAAGATTCGCTTCTACTCTAGTTTTCAAGAAAAAAAAAGTACTCTCATTACCATCAAATGGTTACTCTGAAACTCTTGAATTGCCAAAACCATTACTATGATTGACATAAGCTTTTGTTATTGGAAATCTTATTTTAAAAGTGGGTAATATTTTATGATGGCCCGTTAAAAGTTGTAGAGACAACCATTTGGGAATACAGGCCCTTAGCAAAATAGAAAAAATATTGAGCACTAATAAATCAATCATTTTTTCTTCAAGAATGTGATCGTCAATGTAAGTATTATAGTTTTTTTTTGTGAAGTTTCTAGGTGATTTGAAAGGTTTCTTACTGAAGATAAGTAATTACAAACACTTTTAAAAACCTGTCAGTCATTTTTTAATAACCATTGAGCCCTGTCTGTGTAAATCATTTGGTATAAAATCACATTTTTTAATATCAAACAATGTCTAAAAATGTATCAAAAAATGTCTACCTTTGTATAAAAAAACTATACACGTAGATTATTTCACATAACAAAGAATTTCAGTAAAGAATTTTGGCGAGAACAAATTCTTATCTACCACATCATTCTTCGGCGAAGGTCGGAGTAAATGTCCCATTTATATTTTTGCGCAACCCTTAAAACATCCCTACTATGTGACAGCTTCTCACAAATTTGTCGCCTGTGTTTTATGAGAACAAAAACGACATTTAGTCATGACTGCAGAAGGGATCTGTTTTTTACCTTAAGCACGAAAGGGTTGAGAAATGGGGTATTTTCGGTTTAATTATTCGGGACTTGACCTTAATTAAGGAGTTTATTAAAATGTCAAAAAGGACTGTAGCAAAAAGTACAAATAAGATACGCGACTTTTTATGAATGTAAAGTAAACATCAGGCGATAAAGTATGGCGATCTTATGCTCCATTTTTGGCTATAAGGCTACTAAGATTCTTATGTAGGTGTGAAATTATCGAGACTAATGAGAGTTGAAATAAGTTTATAGATTACGAGAATAACTCATTATTTTTCCTATATACTTTATACTAGGTTTTACTTTCGTAACATAAAAATACTTTTGGGAACACTCCAAATAAAGTCCATATAATTTTCATTGAAGAATGACTGCGAATCGTAAAAATAAAACAAAGCCTACGTAAGCAGCAAAATTCAAAATGACGTCATAAATTCGAGTACTCATAGTAAATTCTAAAACGTAAGAGATCCATTTTCCTTTAGCAACACAACTGAACCGCGGTAATTTTGAATGAAAAACCGCTAGCGTTTATGTACCTTAATTTATTGCTTATTTTATCTAAACAAAGAACGAAGTGTGGACATAAAAGGTCGAAGTATTTGTTGTTAGTCAAAACGTTTTGGAATATAATTGTGATAGAATTAGTAACATCAAAAAAAATATGTATGCTAATAAGTCCGTCAATTTTGGTTTCATGATATGAAACCGAATCTGAATTTGAACTGAGATATGGCTGATATCTCAGTTCAAATTCAGATTCGGGAAACCTAGATTCAGTCATGTAGTGTTTTGAGAGATGCAAATAGAACCTGCGAGAAAACGGTCGATATGTATAAACTTTCTGTTTTCCGGCTATTTGAAATTATTCCCGTACTTGGATAAAGTATAACTGGTGCTTAACTACTCGAGAATTGTCTGGCTGTCCAAAAGCGAAAGAATTTTTCAAATTGGTTCAGTAGTTTCGGAACCTTGAAGGTACAAACAAAAGGAAAAAAAATCTTTATTGTATTAGTATTAATAGAAGTATAAATAATAAAATCAACACCCACTTACTTTCTACAATCTAATACCAATAATCCCACAGTTTTATAAGCTAATAAGCCTTATAAGTTAATCCAACCAATTAAAGATATCGTCTATTTTCGATCGAGGTCAAAAAGCCTTAAATATTTTCCTATAAAAAATATTTCCTTATAAGCTTGCGTGTTACATGGTCTAGATAATAATGTTTGTTTCTTATGGTGTTCATTTTTGTATCCGAATAGGGGCGGTTTATGGGGAATCGATATGGTATGGGAGTGTTATGGTATATTTTGTATGGGAATGCTAGGGTTGTGGGAATGAGGGTAAATTGCTTTAAAGTGAAATTGCTACTGGTACAATGAACCGTAGGGTAACTATGTTTACAAAAACCCTTTCTGATTATGAAAACTGTAAGATTAGTCGAATAACGTCTTTAATTCAGTCAACTATTGGGATAGAAGAGCATTTCGCAATATATTTACTCAACTAGGACATTATTGTGATATTTAACCGTTCTCTTAAAATCTCTCTCTGCCTGGGCCTCTGTTACATTTATTATATTCGTAAAGAGACGCCCTGTATAACTTCATACACAGTGTTTTCATTCTCTATACTAATTAGCTACGAGCTACTTTTTAAATTGATTAGCAACAAATTTTGCTTAATATCCATACTTTTCTTATGTTAAATAATTTAACATTTTATGTGAAACTAATCGATTTAATTCTTTTAATTACTCGATGTATATATAAGAGTGGATTTCCGAATATTATATATCGTCAGTGATATTAGTAAGCTCGAGCAACTGTATCGCAGTAGTGAGTAACCTGTGAGAATGTCGAAGTTGATAGTACTTGTTGTTCTAGTGGCCGCCCTGGGGAGCGTCGTGTGCCAGATCATTGACAGCGATGACCAACCAGACTTCATTCGTCGCAATATTCTACCTACATGGGTATATCGTCGTCTTCACTATCCCGGTGTTGAACCCAGAATTCTACAATCAGCTTTTGACGGTGACAACTGCCCCCCGGGCAAAGTGCGAGTCGGCAACATATGCGTTCATGTTTTACAAGCCCACCATATTAACTAATGGTTGTTATGCTTCACAATTAGCATGACCAAATATATGAATTTTCAAAAATAACTACTAGTTTTTGTTTTTTATCATAGATAAATTAAGTCCTTCTTATCTTTCGGAAATCGAAGGATTTGCCCATTTACATGGGCAAATTCGCCCACCTTAGGGGAGTCCTATGATCTGAAATAAATATTTTTAGGATGACAACGACGACGACGTACCAGTACTAAAGAGTTTCTTAGACTAATTACACAAAATAAAAGAACAAAAGAAAAAAAAATTGTAACATGATTCCATTTATTCTCAAATGAGACCAATCTAGACATAGAAGAAATAAAAGAAAGCATAAGCTTACGACTTCTTTGAAATGAAGAAAATAATTAACTTGCTTGTTCTTCTACTTGGAATTAAATCATAAAACTAATTTAAAAAAAAAACTTAAAGTAACTCTGTCTGTCTGTCTATCTGTCATGCTAAAATGACTGAATTGATTAAAATGTTTATAGTATACACACAGTCTAGAGCCCGAGAAAGCATGAAGGCTACTCTATCTGGTGAGGGAAGAATTTTCTTCGAAATGCGGGTGAAACCGCGAGAAACAGTTTGAAACATAATAAAAATCTTTCTTTTTCTAAATAAGACTGTGAAATAATTCAATTCCGTTATCTGAAAGACGGATCACTTTTAATTTCGACTACGAAAAGGGAACAAACGGCATTGAGTGCAGATAAAAAAAACAACAAATCTAAAAGACATTAGCCTGAAAATAAACAATACAAAGATCCTTTAGACTTTTCCTTTCATTTCTTCCAAATCGTAGACTTGTTTTGTCAGCCAATCTTTTCTCACAAAGATATTATTATTTGTCAAGATTTTTCATTCAAAATAGAAGGATTAAAAGCATAGTAAAAGAAAGGAGCAAAAAGCAAAAGTGAGAGAAAAAAATCCTAATTTGACGATAAAAATCGACAGTGAATTTATAAGAGAATGCTCGGGAGTGAGGCAAAAAGGGATGGGGGACGGGAAGAGGAGGGAGGGGTGCTTAATGGCTTCTGGATGAATAATTGTTTTGATGCGTATTGTGAGCTAACAACTGGCATTAAAATATTCACATTTTTCTGCCTGAAGACTAGTTAGAAATTACTGCCTGAAGTTGGTGGCCACGCGTAAGGATTAAGCACCTACAACATACTCATAGGTTTCGAAAACGTTCACTGCTGTTAAGTCTGTTCCAAGCCCCAGCTTGGATTTGCCCATGTTTACCGTGTTAGACAAGCGTGTTGGTGAACACTCTACGAGATATTTTTAGCTGCGGATATGCCCACAAACACAGTAACATGGACAATGAAGGCCTAAGACCAATTGTTTTTTTTAAAGGTATTTGTGAATGATATCAAACAGCTCAACCAAATTGAAGTTTGCTATCTGCAAAGAACTAGCATCGGACATTTTTTTATTGTATGTGATATTTAGACTGTTGGTAGTGAAATAAGTTGTAATGAAATAGTCATTCATATATGACTAGTACGTTCCAACAATTTCCATTCCCGAAAAAAAATTATAAACACAAACCAAAACACTATTATAATAGAAAAACATAATCCTCTACTTTAGGTTAGTGGTCACATAACGCCGAGTCCTAGGATACGCAGTTCGCATCAATTGGACCCCTGCCAAGCAACCTTTGGTACTACTTCCCTGATGGTATGCGTGACCCCTGGCTTTAGTTGTACTATCTCTGATAGTTGCTAGGATAACATTGAATGTTGTGTAAAATTTTGTGTATGTTTTTGTAAGAATTTAATTTTTGGTGTAGTGTAATAATCTTTTGTTTTAATTAGACTATGCTCTTATTAAAGGCCATATCGTCAATTTTGATGAATTTATCATCTCTAAAGGTAAGAAAGAGTAGGAAAACTTAAACCAAATAGTAATTTTCTTTCCTTTGAATTATATTGAGTATAAAGTGAGAAACAACTAATTTAAAAAATGGTGATTAATAAAATTAACTATCAACTAAGTAAATAAGGTAAACATGACAATTGCCAACCTTTCCTAACACAAAACGAACTTAGTTCATCCGAAACTAAAGAACACACATTACTGATTGAATCTAAATACATTTACATAGTTTTCTAATTTTCAAATAGAGTATTTTAATAACATAATCAGAACTGTTTGTATTTGGTTTCATTAAGGGATAACCTAGTCAGGGCAATTATTGCATCGGTACGGAAGGTCGAAGCTGAGTGTATCTATTTAAATAATTGAAAAGTAAATGGTGATAATATTGAAAAGTTAAATGCGATGATTATTTGAGTATCAAAAGTTGCAAGTCCCCCTAGATGGCGCTGAATTCAAAATTTTGTTTTTCGATTTTTGTGTAAAATAATCATTATTAAGTCTTACTAGTAACATTTATGTGTATCGGACGTTACACTTTATTAAACTAGTTCATTTAATTGCTCTAAAATTCACACACAGGTCGTCGCAGTTTTATTATAATTGTCGCAAAAGTTTGAAACTATTAGAGACTTGTATTTAAAAAGTATCAAATGTATACCAAAATAGCAGTTTCATAATCACAATTAACACCAAAAACAAATAAATTCCGACACAATCACCAATCAATACAAATTAATGTTTCACCTTTCAACTCCCATATTTGTCCACTAATCCACTTAACAGACATGTCCAACGATTATAGATCGCTATAATAATGTCCTGTTAATCTGCCTGTAATAATTTACACGGCTATACGTAGCAAGGCTGCGTACATATTTGCGGTAATACCGCATGATAACTTGCGGTAATACCGAACGATAAGTTGTGGTGTACCGCGACGCGTCTCGCCTAAACGTTATGCATTAATATTAGCATTGTTGTGTGAGAGTAATTGCAATTGTGTGATTTTGTTCGTGTTGAGATTAAAAGAGAATGTGTATTTAAAAGAGGCCACGTGTGAGTTAGACTGGCGTACTCAGGGTAATAGACGGAACCTTTTAAAGTGTGGAAAATGTGTGTGAAAGTCATTCGGAGATACCTTTTTTTTGCGATGGGAAATCATCAGTATGACCCCTCCCGCTGTGGGTAACAGCGACTCGGAGTTACCTTACGCACGATCTTTGTTCAATGGCAGTGTAAATTGTATTGATAATAAAGGAGAAAATTAATAAAAAAAAAAAATAAGGCAAGAATATGTAAACGTTGCCAAGGACTTAGCATGGCATATACTACTATAATGTAATTATGTCCTTTTCCTAAACATTTTGCTACTAAATAACGTATTAACTTTTCGGTATTAGCATTACGTCACGAAATATCCCTAATTGTATTCTTAAACATCAAAATGGTGTTCTCAAAATAACACGCAAGCAAAGTCATGAGCTAAATATAGTTTATTACTAAATACCTCCAAATAATTGTAACGTTACCGATATTAATAATTATTAGTCACTTAGGGTTACATTTAGAAATTATAATTTGCGTTATAACTACGTGTTTCGTGGGATTTTTTATTAAATAATATTTTGTCCACAATTTTCCAGGCTGAAGGGTTTATTAAAAATCGTGACGCACGAAACCGTATTGTCGTCACGTGAGGCGGGAAAATCCATTACCGGCAAATGCGGTTTGTTTTGTTGGACTAATTTAGGAGCGTTAGCGGTGTTAGACTTCATTAAATTTTAGTTTGGCTTGAGAAACTTTTTGCTCTGTTTGATATTTTGTCAAGTAACCTTAATAATATTTTTATGTACTATACTGTAACGTAAGTACTACATTTGTGATGTTTTGTGGATCAAGCAAAAGCGCCTATCGATTTTCTTAAGCCAGAAAATGATGATGATGTGATGAAATGATGATGAATGATGAATTTAACACCTAATATAAATCCTAGCTAATGTAATAAATGTTAAAAGCAGTGTGTTACACTACCACTATCACACTAAAACGCCTGGACTGATTGAGATAAAAATTGGCCCAGATAAAGGTGTGCCCTAACTACGCGCGTGGGCTAAGTTTATCCAGGAGATGAAAGATTTATAAAAGATATTTCCCCCGATTGCATACTCAACTGTTAATTTATGCAGAGTCCAAAATCATACAAATTCTAAACCAACTCCAATTTATATATTAACCAATTTAATTAAACAAAGCACCCGCTACCTCTTATAAATTACAATCCCATTTAACACGCCGAACACGAATTGAAACTGGGAACGAAATTCGCCCAGGGAGCTAGGAGCATCACCTAACTTCAAACTACGAAACCAAGTTAAACCTATGTAATAGTTTCCACATTTTATCTCCGCCTAAGTTTTCTGTTAGAAATGTTCGTGTTTTTAGTTTGTTAGTAGAGATTTTATTGCTGAGTCTAGCCGCAAAAACATGGCTGAAGATGTAGTTTTTTCGTTAGAGCCATGTTTTATCTTGTTCGGAGTTTTTGATCAAATAAGGCTTATGTTAGACGAAACTATTTCTTTGGGACAATTTTGTACGAGAATGTATTTCATTTGTCTTTCTTCGGAAAATCGTTAGTTTTCTAGTGTATTAATAGGAGCTAAAATATTGTGAAAATTGAAGGCAATTAGTTAAAGTAAAACTATGTTATAATTTGCTTCAATTTTCCAAGGACATTTTTGGTTATTATGACCCAAATTATTGTGAAAATGCTTATTTTAACTACGAAGATTCATTCAGATAACACAATAGTTATAAAGCACTAGCTTTTGCCGCGTCCCGTGGGAACTACTCTGCATACCCGGATAAAAAGTAGCCTGTATCTATATACAACAAATGGGCTATCTAACACTGAAATATTTTTTCAAATCGGACCAGTAGTTCCTGAGATTAGCGCATTCAAGCAAACAAACAAACACTTCAGCTTTATAATATAAGTATAGATTTGATTAAAGATACTTAAAAACGCTTTGCAAAACCGAATCAGTAAGTGAAACCTTTTAATTATTGACTATCGATATCCAGCAAATAGCAATAACCATTAGTGAGGGGACATACCTAACTATATCAAGCATAGGCAGCTTAATCATTGATGCACAAAGCAATTATCCGCCTTGGTAAATACATTAATGAGTCATGCTCCCACTGATATATTGAAGTGGGCTAGGGAAGGCAAATAGTTGACTGAAATATTTATTACAAGGATCGTAATTAAGATTATCTTGATCTGTTCACACAACATACCTAATTTTTAGGGTTCTGTGGTCAAAGGGTTAAACAGGACCTTATCACTAAGTCTCCATTGTCTATTCGTCCGTCTGTCTATGACCAGGTTGTATCTATAGAATTGAGATAGGTAGACAGTTGCAATTTTCAGATGATTTATTATTGTTGCTGTTATAACAAAAATTACTGAAATGTAGAATAAAATAATATTTTAGGGGTCTCCCGTTCAAAAGATGTAATTTTTATAGATAGTGGACGGAACACTTCGTGCGCGAGTTCAACTCGCACTTGACCGGTTTTGAAGATATTGAATGTTAAAAAATAGATAATCGACAAAAAAAATCTTATTTTTTTAACAAGAAGAAATCTTTCCATGTTGTAAGATTTCTTAAGGAAAAAAACGTAAGGAAAATGCTAAAAGTAGGTCAAGATGAAAAATGTAACCGGTTATGTTTCAATAACTTGTAAAAACATAATGAAATACGAGACAGGCACATAACACGTAAATCTATACTACTAACTTATTAAACAGGAGACATTTTTAAAGTGAAAACTTCTTTAGCTGTGTTGAGCACTTTTTGTATGGGGAAAAATATGTAAACTCGCGACAGGTATTAGGGTATCTTTAGTTTATCTTCCAGTGCAGTCATAGGAACAAAATAATAGATAGACTATATTTTATCCGGATACAAAATGAAGTTCCCTGAGAAAATCAACTAGTAAATAAATATACAAGTATATGTACAGCAACGAAATTATAATGGCTATATAATTCGATCTCACAATGAGATTTAATCAACGTTTAACATTTGGCGCTGACAGACAATTGAAGGCGAGATTCGTCTCTTTACAAATGAAATGATAATATAAAATATTCTTCTATGTCTTGCTACGAATATTATAATCAAGCTGTTGAAAATTAGATTTGAATTTTGAGGCTTGTTTGAAATCGAAGTTATTACGAATTAGTTTATAACAAATAGTCATTTATTAAGGTTTCATTGCCATCTTCACGTATTTTAAAATAAATTTTATGTATTCTTCGCTAAGGTTTATTTTCCACTGTCAGTATGATTGTAAATCCGACAACAACAGAAAACGTTAAGCATGCTTGGAATTAACAGTATATTCAAACCTTGAGTCGAATTTTGGGTTTCATTTCCGAAATTCAAAAGCACTGCGACAGCCATTGGGCGCAAATTAACTGCAATTTCGTGCAAATGTTGCAAAGTTTAACCAATTATGACCTTTATTAAAATGTTACGTCTGAATTTCCAGTCTAAGTTTTCACCCGAATTCTGTTATGACGTGATAGATAACGTACTAACGTTATATAGGATTGAAACTTGTTATTGTCGGATTAGTAGATAATCTAATTGGAAACCCTATATTCTTTTGGTTCCACAGAAAGAAGTAAATTTTCTAAGTACCTACTAGTTTCTTCCAGCCGAAGTGACAATCAAAAATAAAACATTTTCGTTATTTTTTTGTTCAACTTTTCTTCCGTGACCCAGTAAAAATCACAAATAGATTCACGAATGAGTTCCTCTTTGAAATTCAGACCTTTCGCTTTATTCGTAGAATATTTTTATTTGCACAACAGAATAATTGAAGACGAAATAATTCAATGACTATGGAACAAAGAAATTACTAAAAGCAGCTCTTGACGGGAGGAGACTTATCGCCTACGGAGTCTTCAACCTTTGAAAATAATTTAAAGAACTTTCGAGAATATTTCAAGTAAAAATAAGGCCATTTGTTCAATGGCGTTTGATTACGAGATTAATTTGTCATTACTCAACAAATAAACGAATTAAAGAAAAAGTAATTTTGGTTTGTAATTTAGTACAAACCTCCCAAGGGTTTTATTAACACCTGAATTAAAATACTTCACCTCAAGGCAACCCTTTGCGTTAAGTTCACTCACCTATGAAATTAAAACCCACAAAATATAGAAGGAATAACAAAACGCAAGGCAAGGGACAGGTCTTTCGTCATTACACTGGCTTGTGTCATTACACTGGCTTGTGTCATTACAGTGGCTTGTGTCATTACCCTGACACAGTAAATTAACTTTATAATGGACTGTTTTGACAACTGTAATAAAACGTCAATCCTCGAGTTACTCTTTGATGTTGGCAATTAAATGTTTTCTGGAATATCCTTTGGGAAGAAGATATTTTAGGCTCAAAATAAACAAACTTGTTTTAATACCGTATTATGGTAATTTAATACATCCATACAAAAAGAGCGTATAAAAATATAAAGGCTATATTAACCTGTACCTTCTAAAGGTTATGTATTTTTTACGTGTCCAGTCTGCGTATCCTTTGTCAAACATGAAATGGACTATTTTTTATTTCTCTGATATTTTTAAAGGCGATATAAAAAGGGGTATCAAATATGACGTATTTTGGGACCAATTTTTACCGCTAATGGATATTGACCTGCCTACATTTTGGTCTGATACATAAAGAAAAGTTAGGGTGCCAAAAAGGGTTAGGTTTTTGATGTATATGACTTACAATATTTGAGCTTTTATTATAATAATGTAGAATTGTAGAAAAAGATCATTTTCATAATGGTAAGCTAAAACAACTTTTCATAGAAAAACCAACGCGTATTTATTCCGTTAATCTTTTTCCATGTAACAAATCGAAGCGAAAAGTCACGAAAGCCATCAACCAACTAAATCATATACGTTAAAACTTCCCCTATCTCTGTATTAAGCTCTAACGCAGTTACAAAAACTTTCCCTGTAGGTACTTGGCCAACATATTTTTTCTGGTCACGACATATGCCAAACATTACATCATGCTAACCGATTTCTCCGAAAGTTTTCGATAGGAAACAGGAAAAGCGAAATGGCTGTTATAATATTAGTAGGTATACCTAACTTTATCTTGGACATGCTTCTGCCAGCGGTTTCACCCGCGTCCCGTGGGAACTACTCGGCGAGCCCGGATAAAAAGTAGCCTATAGCCTTCCTCAATAAATGGACTATCTAACACTGAAAGAATTTTTCAAATCGGCTCACTCAACTTGGACAGTTTCGAAAATAGCCAGGTTTTATTAAACTGAGGTATTTTTACTAAAATTAATCTACCAACCATTAAAAGGTGTACCTACCTATTTTATGTTAAAAACTACAGCTCGCGTCAGTTATTAACGGCCGTTCCCAATAACCGATCTCTTTACGGATTTGCTTACTAGAGATACAATTTTGACATTTGTCCCATATAAGTGATGTCAAATTCCTATCTCTAGTAAGCAAATCCAGCGATAGACAGAATATTGAATTCCGCAGTTAGTCGCACTGAAATTGGCTTACAATACTACCTGGTATGTACCCAGCAACAAATGGCTGACATCAGAACAGAAAATTTAAGTATTTAAAAGAAGCTATAGTATTTTGTTCCTACATTATTACTATAGTAAAATTATTAGTTGGAATCAGCAACGTTATTTTGCTAAAATGGTTATTGGCTAAATTCATAAGGGCTCTTATAGAATAAAATACGCTGCCTTTGTGAATTTTTATTCATTCTTATTACTGAATATCATTTATATGAATATACATTGTTTTCGTTAAAAGCTTGAGAGCTTTGAAAGAACATAAAATAAAGGCCTCGATAATAAGCTCTACTTAACGAGATACATTTAATATGCTCTTTATATTTGTTGTATATTTTGATAAAAGAAAAAATATAATTCTATGAATATTATGTTTGTTTAGTAAAATTAACTATCGGCTTGTTAAGATCGTCATTTGTTTTCATAAGAAATAACGCTATTAAATCGTGCAATTTCTGTTACTTTTACATAAGCTCATTTGTAAATATTAAAATACTTTTTTGATGAGCAGAATGTTCAATTTATTTCACGTACTTCGTCATCATCAGCCTTTTGATCGTCCCACTGCTGCTGCTGGGTACAGCCTCCTCTCACACACGACGCTTGATAAAGGCGGGTTTCTTGATTTCAGGTGCTTCACCCACTAAGGCCACCACGACTTGATTTATTTCATACATCGTTTTAATTTTTGTAATCTGATAAAATATTTACCTATATGGTAAGAACGTGAGAAGAAATCCCATCTTATCAAGCAACTACTTACTATGCAATATTAATAACGTAAAACTTTTATCGAACGAAGTTCTAGACTATCAGATATGATACAGCAAGACGCTTATGATGTTATTACCAGCGGTTTCACCCGCTTTCCCGGGGGTNAATAGTTATAAAGCACTAGCTTTTGCCGCGTCCCGTGGGAACTACTCTGCATACCCGGATAAAAAGTAGCCTGTATCTATATACAACAAATGGGCTATCTAACACTGAAATATTTTTTCAAATCGGACCAGTAGTTCCTGAGATTAGCGCATTCAAGCAAACAAACAAACACTTCAGCTTTATAATATAAGTATAGATTTGATTAAAGATACTTAAAAACGCTTTGCAAAACCGAATCAGTAAGTGAAACCTTTTAATTATTGACTATCGATATCCAGCAAATAGCAATAACCATTAGTGAGGGGACATACCTAACTATATCAAGCATAGGCAGCTTAATCATTGATGCACAAAGCAATTATCCGCCTTGGTAAATACATTAATGAGTCATGCTCCCACTGATATATTGAAGTGGGCTAGGGAAGGCAAATAGTTGACTGAAATATTTATTACAAGGATCGTAATTAAGATTATCTTGATCTGTTCACACAACATACCTAATTTTTAGGGTTCTGTGGTCAAAGGGTTAAACAGGACCTTATCACTAAGTCTCCATTGTCTATTCGTCCGTCTGTCTATGACCAGGTTGTATCTATAGAATTGAGATAGGTAGACAGTTGCAATTTTCAGATGATTTATTATTGTTGCTGTTATAACAAAAATTACTGAAATGTAGAATAAAATAATATTTTAGGGGTCTCCCGTTCAAAAGATGTAATTTTTATAGATAGTGGACGGAACACTTCGTGCGCGAGTTCAACTCGCACTTGACCGGTTTTGAAGATATTGAATGTTAAAAAATAGATAATCGACAAAAAAAATCTTATTTTTTTAACAAGAAGAAATCTTTCCATGTTGTAAGATTTCTTAAGGAAAAAAACGTAAGGAAAATGCTAAAAGTAGGTCAAGATGAAAAATGTAACCGGTTATGTTTCAATAACTTGTAAAAACATAATGAAATACGAGACAGGCACATAACACGTAAATCTATACTACTAACTTATTAAACAGGAGACATTTTTAAAGTGAAAACTTCTTTAGCTGTGTTGAGCACTTTTTGTATGGGGAAAAATATGTAAACTCGCGACAGGTATTAGGGTATCTTTAGTTTATCTTCCAGTGCAGTCATAGGAACAAAATAATAGATAGACTATATTTTATCCGGATACAAAATGAAGTTCCCTGAGAAAATCAACTAGTAAATAAATATACAAGTATATGTACAGCAACGAAATTATAATGGCTATATAATTCGATCTCACAATGAGATTTAATCAACGTTTAACATTTGGCGCTGACAGACAATTGAAGGCGAGATTCGTCTCTTTACAAATGAAATGATAATATAAAATATTCTTCTATGTCTTGCTACGAATATTATAATCAAGCTGTTGAAAATTAGATTTGAATTTTGAGGCTTGTTTGAAATCGAAGTTATTACGAATTAGTTTATAACAAATAGTCATTTATTAAGGTTTCATTGCCATCTTCACGTATTTTAAAATAAATTTTATGTATTCTTCGCTAAGGTTTATTTTCCACTGTCAGTATGATTGTAAATCCGACAACAACAGAAAACGTTAAGCATGCTTGGAATTAACAGTATATTCAAACCTTGAGTCGAATTTTGGGTTTCATTTCCGAAATTCAAAAGCACTGCGACAGCCATTGGGCGCAAATTAACTGCAATTTCGTGCAAATGTTGCAAAGTTTAACCAATTATGACCTTTATTAAAATGTTACGTCTGAATTTCCAGTCTAAGTTTTCACCCGAATTCTGTTATGACGTGATAGATAACGTACTAACGTTATATAGGATTGAAACTTGTTATTGTCGGATTAGTAGATAATCTAATTGGAAACCCTATATTCTTTTGGTTCCACAGAAAGAAGTAAATTTTCTAAGTACCTACTAGTTTCTTCCAGCCGAAGTGACAATCAAAAATAAAACATTTTCGTTATTTTTTTGTTCAACTTTTCTTCCGTGACCCAGTAAAAATCACAAATAGATTCACGAATGAGTTCCTCTTTGAAATTCAGACCTTTCGCTTTATTCGTAGAATATTTTTATTTGCACAACAGAATAATTGAAGACGAAATAATTCAATGACTATGGAACAAAGAAATTACTAAAAGCAGCTCTTGACGGGAGGAGACTTATCGCCTACGGAGTCTTCAACCTTTGAAAATAATTTAAAGAACTTTCGAGAATATTTCAAGTAAAAATAAGGCCATTTGTTCAATGGCGTTTGATTACGAGATTAATTTGTCATTACTCAACAAATAAACGAATTAAAGAAAAAGTAATTTTGGTTTGTAATTTAGTACAAACCTCCCAAGGGTTTTATTAACACCTGAATTAAAATACTTCACCTCAAGGCAACCCTTTGCGTTAAGTTCACTCACCTATGAAATTAAAACCCACAAAATATAGAAGGAATAACAAAACGCAAGGCAAGGGACAGGTCTTTCGTCATTACACTGGCTTGTGTCATTACACTGGCTTGTGTCATTACAGTGGCTTGTGTCATTACCCTGACACAGTAAATTAACTTTATAATGGACTGTTTTGACAACTGTAATAAAACGTCAATCCTCGAGTTACTCTTTGATGTTGGCAATTAAATGTTTTCTGGAATATCCTTTGGGAAGAAGATATTTTAGGCTCAAAATAAACAAACTTGTTTTAATACCGTATTATGGTAATTTAATACATCCATACAAAAAGAGCGTATAAAAATATAAAGGCTATATTAACCTGTACCTTCTAAAGGTTATGTATTTTTTACGTGTCCAGTCTGCGTATCCTTTGTCAAACATGAAATGGACTATTTTTTATTTCTCTGATATTTTTAAAGGCGATATAAAAAGGGGTATCAAATATGACGTATTTTGGGACCAATTTTTACCGCTAATGGATATTGACCTGCCTACATTTTGGTCTGATACATAAAGAAAAGTTAGGGTGCCAAAAAGGGTTAGGTTTTTGATGTATATGACTTACAATATTTGAGCTTTTATTATAATAATGTAGAATTGTAGAAAAAGATCATTTTCATAATGGTAAGCTAAAACAACTTTTCATAGAAAAACCAACGCGTATTTATTCCGTTAATCTTTTTCCATGTAACAAATCGAAGCGAAAAGTCACGAAAGCCATCAACCAACTAAATCATATACGTTAAAACTTCCCCTATCTCTGTATTAAGCTCTAACGCAGTTACAAAAACTTTCCCTGTAGGTACTTGGCCAACATATTTTTTCTGGTCACGACATATGCCAAACATTACATCATGCTAACCGATTTCTCCGAAAGTTTTCGATAGGAAACAGGAAAAGCGAAATGGCTGTTATAATATTAGTAGGTATACCTAACTTTATCTTGGACATGCTTCTGCCAGCGGTTTCACCCGCGTCCCGTGGGAACTACTCGGCGAGCCCGGATAAAAAGTAGCTTATAGCCTTCCTCGATAAATGGACTATCTAACACTGAAAGAATTTTTCAAATCGGCTCACTCAACTTGGACAGTTTCGAAAATAGCCAGGTTTTATTAAACTGAGGTATTTTTACTAAAATTAATCTACCAACCATTAAAAGGTGTACCTACCTATTTTATGTTAAAAACTACAGCTCGCGTCAGTTATTAACGGCCGTTCCCAATAACCGATCTCTTTACGGATTTGCTTACTAGAGATACAATTTTGACATTTGTCCCATATAAGTGATGTCAAATTCCTATCTCTAGTAAGCAAATCCAGCGATAGACAGAATATTGAATTCCGCAGTTAGTCGCACTGAAATTGGCTTACAATACTACCTGGTATGTACCCAGCAACAAATGGCTGACATCAGAACAGAAAATTTAAGTATTTAAAAGAAGCTATAGTATTTTGTTCCTACATTATTACTATAGTAAAATTATTAGTTGGAATCAGCAACGTTATTTTGCTAAAATGGTTATTGGCTAAATTCATAAGGGCTCTTATAGAATAAAATACGCTGCCTTTGTGAATTTTTATTCATTCTTATTACTGAATATCATTTATATGAATATACATTGTTTTCGTTAAAAGCTTGAGAGCTTTGAAAGAACATAAAATAAAGGCCTCGATAATAAGCTCTACTTAACGAGATACATTTAATATGCTCTTTATATTTGTTGTATATTTTGATAAAAGAAAAAATATAATTCTATGAATATTATGTTTGTTTAGTAAAATTAACTATCGGCTTGTTAAGATCGTCATTTGTTTTCATAAGAAATAACGCTATTAAATCGTGCAATTTCTGTTACTTTTACATAAGCTCATTTGTAAATATTAAAATACTTTTTTGATGAGCAGAATGTTCAATTTATTTCACGTACTTCGTCATCATCAGCCTTTTGATCGTCCCACTGCTGCTGCTGGGTACAGCCTCCTCTCACACACGACGCTTGATAAAGGCGGGTTTCTTGATTTCAGGTGCTTCACCCACTAAGGCCACCACGACTTGATTTATTTCATACATCGTTTTAATTTTTGTAATCTGATAAAATATTTACCTATATGGTAAGAACGTGAGAAGAAATCCCATCTTATCAAGCAACTACTTACTATGCAATATTAATAACGTAAAACTTTTATCGAACGAAGTTCTAGACTATCAGATATGATACAGCAAGACGCTTATGATGTTATTACCAGCGGTTTCACCCGCTTTCCCGGGGGTACTACTGCGCGCACCCGGATAAAAAGTAGCCTATAGCCTTCCTCAATAAATGGGCTATCTAACACTGAAATAATTTTTCATTCTTGAGATTAGCGCGTTCAAACAAACAAACAAACTCTTCAGCTTTATAATATTAGTATAGATTGACTATCTAACAATGTATGTACTGATAAAATAAGACACAAAACAACATAAGCCAGTCCGAAGCAATGTTTCCTCCTTCCGAGCCATTTTGTAGTATAGACGTTGCTAACTAAACATGAAAAATATACACCTCTGTAATTCTCGCTCCAGGAAATTTTCTACGAATCAAATAATGAAGTGTTCTTATTGAAAGTTCTTGTAATTTTCTAGAGTCTTCAAACAGTTCTCCAATTATTTGTTACTATGGCGTAAAATTGTTACTTGAGATGCTGGTTGAGAAAGATTTTCCTTGGAGATTTTTACACTATAGGGATGGTAGATAGTTAAAGCGAGTGTCGATGAAAATGTTTTAGAGGGGTTACCTATTGATGGCAAGGGAACTACGGAAAGCCACGACTAAAGCCTATAATGATATAAACAGGCGTAATGATGACAGATCATCAGCAAACCTTCGAAAATATCTCCACTATAATATAGTGACCAGTAAAGTAGAAGGAAGGAGACCGAGAGGACGAATTCCCATACAGTGGTCTGACCAAAACCAAAGAGCTGGAGATGCCCATGAATGTTGCAATGCATCAAGCTACAGAACGCAATGAATGGCGACATCTAGTGGACAAGATCAGAAGTGGCACGATCCTCAGCAGTGAGGGAAACGACTATGAAGGGAGATGTAGTTAGATTTCAGATTCTACATCCTTTTCTTCACATTTCAATCCAGAGTCCAACCCTGCCTGTGCAGCTATTGAAATTGGGATGATGTATCATGGAATTACATGATCAACACAGTACTTAATTCTATGACATCTGAGATCAAGACAATCAACCAATAGATGTACCGGTCTCTACCCAATAATCTATTGTCACGTTCCCATAGAATAATCGTAGCAATTAATTGATTGATCAGCTGAACTGTTAATTAGGTTATGATCTTATTGATTCCATTACATTCAAGACTATAGATAGCTTACAGAAAACGACTTCTGAATTGGAGCCAAAAATCAAGGCATAAATAGTTCTATGTAATAGTTCAGAACTTGATATAATTACGCACCAAGTTTCATCCCAATCCGTTAAGTAGTTTTTACGTGTAAAAGTAACAAACTTGCGTCCCAAACTTACATGTTAATAATATCTGTAGGATTAAGAGCCACCACACACTAGAGACTTTTAGTCGGCCGATAGTTCGATCGGTGTAATAATTCAGTATGGAGATGTATGTAGTGCGCACATTACAACGATCAGGTATTCGTCTAGTATTAGACCGGCTAAATGTTTTGATTGGATTCATAATAACTTTCAAAATAAACTGCCGACCAACTATCGAGCAATCTATCGGCCGACAGTTTAGTCTTCGGTGTGCGAGCTCTAAGGATGTTAACATTCAAGCCTCGGGGCTTGTTTTATCTTTGGAACTGTGAAGTACATCTCCAAAATGGCTGCCAGTTACGTCAGTCAAGCGACACGAGGAAAAACCAAAGTGTAAGCCAGTGAACCGAATGTAACATTAACTTTTCTTGCGAAATTGATGATATCCTGAGATTTAGGGTCATCAGTTGTTACGCTACATTGACCCGGGACCACAAATTAATTTACTGACTCGGAAAATACAGCGCTTTTGTTTTAAATGTAGGAGATATTGGCCGAATGGGGGAGGAATTTTTATCTATTAGACGCAATAGACGGAAAAAACCGGCCAAGTGCGAGTCGGACTCGCACATGAAGGGTTCCGTTCCATTATTTATGAAAAATAAACGTACCTAGTACCTAAAATTAGCCAAAACATGAATAACAAAGTTATAATTTGCGGTTACTGAAAAAGTGCTATATCTCAAAAACCACTGACTGTATCTTGTTCAAACCAATTTTGGTTGATAGTTTTTGTTAAGATCTATAAGATATATTTTTTTTAGATTTTTCATTCTGGTAGTTTAGAAATTACAGGGGGGGGGACACAAATTTTAGCACTTTGAAAGTGTATTACTTTGAAATGATTGACTTTGAGAAAAAATGGTTTTAGAAACCTCAATCTCATTTTTAAAGACCTATCTATAGATACCCCACAAGAATAGGTTTGATGAAAAAAAATAATTTTATTTTCAGTTCCATGTATGGAGAGCCCCCCTCTAATATTATTATTTTTTTATTTTTGTATTAAAATCGTAAAGCGGTCAATATAATACATCT
>NWSH02000519.1:16243509-16275708 GCA_002382865.2 Heliothis virescens | reverse complement strand
ATCTATACTAATATTATAAAGCTGAAGAGTTTGTTTGTTTGAACGCGCTAATCTCAGGAACTACTGGTCCGATTTGAAAAATTCTTTCAGTGTTAGATAGCCCATTTATCGAGGAAGGCTATAGGCTTTTCATCCGGATGCGCATAGTAGTTCCCACGGGACGAGGGTGAAACCGCTGGCAGAAGCTACTGAAATTATAAGCGTCCCATCACGGCTACGCGTGGAGTATATGTCTATCCTTTTTCATGAATTACTTTATCTATATTCACTATCGCTATAATACCATGCAGTCAATTTTGACTTTATTGGAAATAGAGAGACATATTAACAAGACAGACATTGTTTTAGAATATATAGTGATAGTGAAATGAATAGCTCTTCTACACATCGACACCAAAGGTAGCACACTATAAATTTATCATCCTCTATCACACACAAATATATTCTGTTTGAACGCTGTTCAAACATGAAAGATAAATTGTTCTCTCTAAAAACTCAGAACAGTCAAACAAAATTTCGAAATTGAACCACTTCACTAAGCTTCATGTAGCTTTGAGGATCTTTAAAAAAACTGTAGCAGAGAGTTACGATGTCTAAAACAAAAACAAAACTACTAGAGTAAAAGTTCTCAAGAGTGAAAAACAAAAGAATAATAAAAAAGAAAATCTAATTAAAATAAAAAATAACAGTGAAACAGTAAGCTGTCTTAAGGACGGTAGTAAAGAAGACGACTAGTCAATTAGAATCTCCATTGATGAACTATCTAGAAAGAGTGCTTTTAAAAAGGTACATACAGTTTAAGATTGTAAAACAGATGGTAAAAGACAGAATTGGAATGAGAAGGTTCGTTCACTGGACATTTCATCTAATGGTCACTGTGATGGGGAAAAATAAAGGGAAAGAATTAGTAAAAGGCCCAGAGTATGAAAGTGGACGGATTCAGAGGAAGAAATAAGGTATGGAAGAATATATAGTAAGCATTTGTGAGATGACTTTAGACAGAGAATAGAATAGAACAGAATATTCTTTATTTGTACACCATCAGGACAAAACAATACAGGACAATACAAACACATATGATGATGACAAAAGGCGGCCTTATCGCTAAAAAGCAATCTCTTCCAGACAACCAAAGCTGACAAAAGAAGTATAGTGTAGAAGAAGAAGACGCAAATAAAAATTGGTATTGGCAGAAGCACGGTGATACTATTCACCAGGCTTAACAAAAACCCATTTTTAAAAGCTCCCATAACGATTTAAACAAACGACGTCATACCAAAATCCAAGCACGTAGTATACGCAAACATATTTTGTGATAGTTTTAAAACAATAACAGCGAGTTATTGAACAAAATTTTGCTTCCAACGTAACATTCATTAGGACAAAAAATGCTCCAAAAATATCGAATGATATTCGCATGTTTACTGTCCTAAATGGTTTTGAAAGTGTGATTTCAATATAGAAGTGTGCTTAGGGAAATTGGAATAAAAACCTTTGGTAGTTTATTTAAAAAATGTGGAAATGTACTAACGTTAGTGTTACAAAACAACATACTTTTTTACGTGGATTTTGAACATGTCGATTTTTTGTACTCCATCGTTCATAATAATAGATTATTTATAAATTCTGTTTTGTTAATTAACTGTTTTATTTATTCTTTATATTCTTATCAAATTACTATGTTTATACATCAAAGTTTAAATACAAACATCTAAATCTAGAGCGTCTCGTTTTGGAGATTTGGTTAAAAAGAACTGACGAAATTAATCTCTTCCTTTTTTCAATGGCAACTTCAAAAGTGACATAGCTACACCTATATAGTGACCGGAAAATTGACTATTGCACTGTCACACAGTGCAAATTGAAAATGATTTGATTTGTCGCTAGTGAACAAATATTAGCTTCGTCTATAGATAGTACTGCGTTTGATTGTTTTATGCAAATGAGATTTTAGCTGAAAAACCAACCTGCGCAACTAATCGTGACACGATGAACGGGAGAAATGAGATAGATCCAAATATAGACTGGGATGAAAGTATTACTCGTAGAAGAATATTATTTTGGAGATAGAATATCTTAGATCAGTTGTTATCTTACTAATGTCATAATTGAGAAAATTCGTGATCTTGAATATATAGATGTTTATGCCTCAACGATACTCTGGACAAAATAAGCGATTAACCACACATCAAATAATATATTGGAGTCCAGCAAAAATAAGATCATTTTGACATAAGCAGTATAGAAGGAGGTTTTGTTCCAAATTCATGCTATAATACCAATTTAGTTAAAATCAGAGTCCAAAACTCCAGTGAAATTCAAAATCTTTGTTAATTCTGACTCGAAGACTCTAACTTTAAAGCAAGGTATTAAGAGACTGCAGATATCGTGCGCAACTTTGCATACTGATTCAAGGATGAAGGAATACTGTGGATCAATCTCTTATCGTTTGCGCAATTTGTTTGAGTCCACTGAGGGGGTTATAAAGCTGTTTCTGATTGGACTTGAGTTGCGTTTTTCTGGATATTATATTTTTTTAGAAGGATAGTTTTACGAAAATTTTGAAGTTTTTTATATTGACTTCATACTTGGTCCATCTAATTCTTGCTAACAATATGAATGTAGTAATTACTCTATTTGTTTGTTGGATTTTCACGCAATAAAACTACTTAACCACTTATGTTTGGTACACGTATAGTCTGGAACCTAAGAAAGGTCACAGGCTACTTTTTACCCGATTGCTGAAAGCATTTCTCCTGGTACGTGGGTGAAAATACGAGGAGCAGCTATTGTATTATATTTTCAACTATTCGTGGGAGTTACCCAATCGGTTTACTGTCTATTGTCTAATAGTCAACTACTTAAACATTGCTTTCGACTTTTTATCAATCATAACTCATTTTATTGCGATAGTACCTACGTGTGCGGATAGCCGCAGTTGTAAAATTATTAACCAACGGTATATTAAACCCAAAATAACAATGAGCATACAATTATAAATGGAAATAGTGTTCCCAAATAATATTCGGATTTATCGTTGGAGTAATTTCATATTTTATACTCACCGTTTCCCATTGAAAATTGAATCTAGAAACATGGGCAAAATCGTTTCTAAGAATTTATTCATTTGTTCCAGTATTTGAGTTTAGGTACAAAATATTTTCTACAAAGTTTCGAAAGTTCAACCAGTTATTTGAATAATTTTATTAATTATTTATTATATTTGGTTTTACTTTGTAAACAAGATACGGTTTCCAATGCAAAGTAAATTATTGTGACAGTTGATTTTAGAATTTTTCAATTACGTATTGTGATTAAACTTTCATAGGGTCTAAAACACTTTATTGAGAATATGATTTGTATTTACTTGAGAAATCATTCTTTAATGTAAAATTTTTTGTTATAAAACAAAAACCTAGTGTTAATCTCCCTTTTATTTAAATCACTTATCAAAAGCTGCTCACCAAAGATCACATACAAATAAAACATTTTATTATTTTAATTATGAAAACATTTTAAAAGAAAACTCTTCAAATAAAATAAAATTAAAAACCAAAAAAAAAATATTAAAACATAACAGTTAACAATTTCACGAAAACAATTTTCAATTGAAATCACAGTCTCGACATCAGAATTGAAATTCGATAACATAAAAAACATTCGAAATAATTTCGGAATTCAATATGCGTATTATTTTGGAGGTTACGGTTCGACAAAAGGTCTGTTCGACCCAATTAGAGACTTCTAGCATTGCGGGATGAGGATAGCAACGTACGGGTTATGTGGTAGGGTAGACATATTCGAACGGTTTTGGGTGGACAAATTAATTTGTGGTTTCTGAAGTTATGTATATGCGAACGTACTTAAAATAAATAGTACATAAAAACAATATGGATAAATCGTAATTGGTACCTATACTTACAAGGTAGACATAATATGGAAACAAAATGCTTTCCTTAATATTTTTTTTTTGAAAAAAATACGGTAAGTACGAAACAACTTGTAGGTATTAATAAGAACAGAGATTCATACAAAAATACGTTTACAAGAATCTTTAATTTGCGTTAAAATCAGAAAATATTTTTATTCCAGACAAAATAACGAATAAATTCATATATTCCTTGCTAAAAGTTGTCAGTTGACCTTGAAAGAGCTAATACGTCTATAATAAAGTATATTTGTACTGACGTCTAGCGCCAAGGAATTATTTTATTAATCTCATATTACTTGAAGCTAAGACGTTCTTGAAAATTCGTCTTTTCGTAATAAAACTAAATGATCTTGTCTATAGAAGATATTTTTTCATAATAAAATGTGGGATTTTACTGAAGAATCTTTATTTTAAGTAGATATGAAATCTTCTGGTAATATGTTAAAAACGAAAGAGTTTTTAATAAAGAAGAAAACTATCACGATTTCCAAAAATCCATTATGCCAATTCGGATATTCCATTCGATACTGAAAATTGGAACTCGTGTTCAAGGCTTTCAACTTTAATAATTAAAAATAATTTATGTTTAAGTTTTTTAACACTTTAATGTTTGTCTGACTCTTTTCTATTCGGTAATACTTAAAACTCTTTACTAAAATTATTAAAACTCTTTTTCGATTAATTCTTAACGAATGCTATATGGTTAATGTTTAAATACAAATATCACCTTTGGTAAAAAGTTCATCATTAACGTTTCCGAATTCAAATTCCTGCGTTTACATAAAATCTTCTTTTTAATAGACTTCCTTATTTAGAGGTTCCTTCTTGGGCCCATTTCTCTAAGTTTTTATGAGCGCTTTATATAGGTTTTTGATTGCTTCTGGGCCTGCGTTAATTTATTCTTTATAGCGCCACTTTGAATTTTCGCTTTTAGAGAGAAATTAAAATATTTTCTGTAATGACACGTGCCCGGTTGGGTCGTTAAATTCGGATGACATCTTTTCGTTCAAAAAAGGAACACATTTTTCCTCCAAAACGTGCTTGTTACACTTACAGTATTCCTCAATGAGAAAATTACCAAGTAATGATAAACATATTTTTTCTTAACTTCTATTTATGCCTGCTGTACCTCAGAGACATAAAATAATCAATACCACTAAAACACCCAAACCAATAAGACAAAAGGACATAATTTAGCACATAACACAAAGCCAGACCCTTACTTCGCAAATCCAAGACATTTATCATGTCATCCCTAAAGTAAGGAATTCCATTATCCAAGAAGACATACGTTCATTTGATTACGCCCAATTGAAAATCGGGAACGCACGTTTCAATTTCCTATGGGAAACATCATCGGCAAACATTCGACGTGTCGATTGAATGGGAGTACTTTGAACTCTGAATATTCTTGAAGTTGGTTTGGACGGTGTATTTGGATGTTAATTAGTGGTAAGTGCTTGTGTTTGCAGCTTTTGCTTGGCTAATTTTTGGTCTTAAGCTTCTAACTGGAAGAATTTAAAAACTTGGACATTTTTGAAAAGCGCGGTAGAAACGCAGATCTCTAACCAACCTCAAAGTTTAATCAGCCTCTTAACAAGATCTTTGAAAATCTTGCAATTTTCAGAATGGTATGATAATGATTAAGTATAGTAGTAAATTATTACGTAGATAAAAAATGCCTCAAATGTATTTTCTCAGATGAGGGCTATATGAATAGTCATCGCTATTATTATAAAATTGATGAATATACATAATCAAGCCTTTTGCTTAATCTTATGACCAATACATAAGATACAAATATACCATATGACAATAACTAAGCAGAAAATGGAAACTTCATACATACATACATAGATCAATCGGCTTAGTCGGCCACAAGACCCGGAGCTTGCCTATCTGATAATGATTCTGTTATATATAACGCAGCTTAAGATATCTCAAGGGAAATTTGGAGAAGTCTTAATAGCCGTGAACGCATGGCAGGTTTTCGAGGTATAACGTATTACGCACAAATTTTCCTTAATCGCTTGTTTCTAACAATAAATTTTGGCCGTGTAGACCCAAGCTTAGCTGAAGATATCCCGGTTTATCCTTTGGTGTCATAAGAAACAAGTTGGGGATTATTTGAAGCGGATTGGTGGAAAATAACGACAATATACCTACTGGTGTTGGTGAGGCTAAGGATGATATCGTTAACATGGATACCATGTTGTATAGGCTTAGTACAACCGACCACCATTGTAACGGTCATGTATGGGAAAGCAATATTTCAGCTGTTATTTGAATACAGACAAGGAACAAGAATATTTTCATCTACTACTGTCGATGTTTTATGGCAACAGTCCTTAAGCTACATAGCTACTCCTGTGTGGATGTGGTGTGGGAGGGGTCACAAAAGATCACTAAGAAAGTGCGCTTGACTTACATTTTACTGCTTTCAAAAGTTTTAACTTGCCGTCAACCCAATGAACTAACAACGAGTCTTGCTTGAATATCGTATACCAAACAAAATAGGTAAAACGAAGTACGTATATACTTATATAATTGTATCGATACCACAGTATATCGATAGAAATCGCATGCGTGTCACCACAACATCGCGTTCCAACACACCTCAGCCATTGGCTTACAAAAACTAACATTAACTTTTATTTCCCCTTTATAGTTCAGCTTTTATTTTTCTAACTTTTCTGGTCACGGATCGGCTGTAAACGGTACAATACTGCAAAAGGCTCAAGGGAAAATAAAACTAAAAGTCTTTGTGAGAAATCTTAAATTAGATTTGTTTCTTAAGGTGGTGTTAAAGGCTATCTAGCTCTTGGACTTCGTATTGCAGCGAGGGATCATAAAGTTGATCTATGTGGGTAGATGTAAAGTGTACTTTAATGTCAATCTGCACAAGCGTCTGTAGTATTCGCTAAAGGCCGTTCCCAATAAACTATCTATCTCTAGATTTGCTTACTAGAGATAGAATTTTAACATTAGACTCATACAAGTAATGTTAAATTTCTATCACTAGTAAGCATATCCAGAGATAAACAGAATATTGAATTCCGTAGTTAGTTAATGTTAGGTATTGTAATTGCTATTCATCAATTTTGATTAAATGAATTGTCCTTCACGTCACTCCAAAGAAAATATCAAGCAGTAAATACCCAAAAGGATGACAAGAGTGGTAGTTAAACTTTTAGGTTGTTAATCGAAATACTGCTATTTTAGGTATGAAAGCCATTTCCAATAGCTAATCAAGGCATGGAGCTCATATAAAAGGCTCACGAATCAGGTATGCCAAATGCAGAAAAACTTTTGATAGAATTTTAGTCTTAAATCAAATCAAATCAAATCATTTATTTCTTTGCAAACATGGGTTGTCAATACATAGATGTTTAAATAAGATAATAGTTCTCCATATTTTGCCGTCAATGGGCATGCAAATAATACAGTTAGGTTTTTTTAATTAATGAAAAATAGAATGAGTTTACAAAAGGAATTTACAATATCTTTTCCAGTATCAATATGTTCGTAATGATAAATTAAAAAAAAAAAATGTCAAAAATAATGTCAGAAAAGAAATAATAATATCAGTCAGTTAGTGAATTATCATTAAGGAAATCGTCAATACAGTAATAACATTTTGTAATTAATATTTCATACAATACCTTTTTAAATTGGGATAAAGTCATGTTTTTGACAACATCAGGTATTTTATTGTAAATTGACACCTAGTACTCCCAAAATTGACACCTCGTTGAAGAAATGTGGCAGAGTCCAAAAGAACAGCAGCAAAGTATTATTAGGTACTGTAGCAGATTTCATCCCATTAGTAAAAACATTATTAGAATCTGCATAATGAAAGTTAATTTCTAGGATATAGAATTCATTAGTATTAATACTAAACTTGATACGAAAGCAAAAACAAATGCAGCATTCAATAAAAAGCGTTGATAATACGCGATACTAGGAAAACTCCAGCGAGCTTAGTGTAATTAAGTATTTCTTTCAATTAAAATCGGGTAGATTATTCCATTAACTACTATTAGCTTTTTTCTTTGCTGTTGTATAATTAAGTTCTATTGATATACATCCGTTTCTAGGATTAGGATTTATTTATAGAATTCCATCATCCCGTGCTGTTATTCGTGACTTTAAAACTTCTAACTCTTTTCTTTTATCTTTATATTTTAATTCTTCATCTGTATTATCAGAAGCTGTAATAACTACCTATCATGGTTTGGATATATTATGCGGAGCAATAAGGATCACGTCAAAGAAACGATGGATGGGAGTGTGTGAAAGTAAAATAAACGCTGCAATGAGTTTGGAAGACTACGTCAGATAAGACGGTATGAAAAAAGAAGGTATGCTGCGCCAACCCCAAATAATAAATAATGAAAAGGACAGAATGATGATGATGAGTAGTAGTCATAAAATTTTTAGTCAACCCCTACCGATCATTTTTCATAGCGAGCAGCATACTTTACGCGATTTTAGAACCCCCACAGCAGAGTTAACAACTACCTAATAACTGTATATCCTGGTGTGTGCACTATCATTACAATCCCCTACTAGCTAAGAGCCTGATCAAGCTATCAGTTGACTCAAACTTTGCAGTCAACGGGTGCTCTTTAGACGTCTCTGGATTCTAAAACCATCCCAAAATCACATTTTTCTCATCATAATGTTCTTCATTCCTCCATATTATGATCAGAATAGCAGCTCCAAGATTAAAAAAAAAAACAGAACATATTTCTTCTTGATAAGTGTGGACAAAAACCGACGATATTTTAACTTTCTCCATACCGCTTATGCAAACTACAAGGTATGTATACCTACATAGTATGAATCTAATAGGTATATGTAGAAGCTCGGAGGTCCGACAAAATGATTATTTAGTAGCTTAAAATATTTTTCTCTACGCTGTGGTAAAAATTGCCCGTCTAGAATTACTATGTATTGGTTTCAATTTGAAGAATTCATATATTCACATAGAATTTTTATCAATTGTTTAAAAAAGTAGACAATATTTTAGTTTTTAAAAATTTATAAGTATTTTTAGTAACGCTAGCTTTAAAATATTCACTGCTTCTGTTTAAAGTAAACGAGAATCTATTAATAAACTGCCATCAATTATAAAGAATTCTTAATGAAACTGTACACATTTATTAACCTATAATTTCAATTTGTATTCAATAAAATTATCAAATTCTCATTATGGTACTATATTACTTTGAAGGTGGTCTAAATATTTGTCTGTTTATTATTCATGATAATTGTAAAGTTTTATGTATGACATGCACATTAATTGCGACAAGTTCATATCAATATTTTAATTATTCATTAGTATGCTCTATTAAATAAAGCTAGTTTCTCTTCTTTAGCAATAAATAATGTAAAGCACACATCTTTTATCAGCAATATCAACAAATTCTGCTTTAATTTTATCAATTTCCTCTCATTTTTTACATACTCAACTGAATTCGTCAACATAGCTCCAAATACGGCAAGAATTTAAGATGAGAAAATTCTCTCCTTTTACACACGGATTCTAAATCAAGCCTTTCGCGAGATAAAAAATCTTTACTAAACGCAAAAATCATGAAATTACTCACATACACAGAGCCCCGCGGGAACGAACAAATCACTCGAGCACTGTTCACACAACACTAGTTTAAACACACTAAATCAACTGAAACACTACACTAGACTACACTGTCCACCCGTCACCCAACGATCACTATGTCTATATTTTGGCAATTTTTTTCTCTCACGCACGTGCTTTCTGTGAGAAAACGCGCCGAACCGAGGCTTTCAAACGTTCGGGGTATACTGAAACGTACAGTCCGGGCTGTGTGCTCGGGTACATCTATCTCTGTCTGCCACGTGGGTTTGACGCTTTGGGCTGTCTACCTTCTCTGTCCCACACCCTGAAAGTGTATGGAGAGTACTCGTAATACGTATAGGTCAATATGAAAGCTCCTCGGGTACTGGAGGCTGGAGTTAGGGTGGATATGTTTTGAGATTTTGTAAGGATGTATCGAGTTATGTCATAGGAGTTTGAGTTTCGGGGATTAGATTTGGAATCGTTTCTGTAGTTCCGTATAGTGTTTGGTTTGGGGATATATTTTAATGCTTTTTTTTTAATGTCAACAGATAAGGTTGTTATGAAACTCAAAAGGTATCAAATGTAACCACAATTTGATTTTGTAGAGCAATTCATAAATTAGGATGTCAATTTACCACCTCATACTTATTGTATTTAGATAGGTAAATAATAAATATTGGTAGCTTCAGTAAATTAAACTTCAAAATTAATACAGTAATCTATACCTCCTCGTCAGATTCTTCAAAGTGAGAATATAATATACTACTATCAAAATAACACGATCACCCAATGTTTCTACGTCAAAAACTAAACCTAGACATAAAACATTTAATATATTTGTTTTCCTGACAACTATACTATAAAAAATATTACTAACAGAAGCGTTTCTTAGTATCCCAACACATTTGTATAGTCCCAACCAAACATAGTCCCACAATCGCCTCTCAATTTGCCCACCCTACTCAATCCGGCTCGTATCAACGGCTGTACGCATGCGCAGAACAGACATTGCCTCACAGAGGTTCGTCACACACCCCTGAAAATTAATTATTTCAAACACTAAACTGTAACTGTTTCGATGATACATTCTTTGGCATTTATTTATAGATATAATAGTGGTTATTAGTAAAAAAAAGTTTGTAACCAAACCCTCAAAGAATAAATAAATGCCAAAGAATGTATCATCGAAACAGTTACAGTTTAGTGTTTGAAATAATTAATTTTGTAATTTTTGCACATGGCAACATTTTTTTTGTATGAAATGGTATTGGCTGCCTAGCTTTTCTGGCGGACTTTCAGAGTCAGAATTCAAAGTTTTTAATAATTATTTAATGCTAAAAAATGCAAAGTATGAGTTGGACTTGTGCACGTAGGTGTTTTCCATAGAATGGCTATTTTTTTTTCTTTTTTCATAAGTATACGCGTAGCCTTCTAGCTATTGCCGCTTTTTAAGGGTGCCAAAAGTATTCCTAACGTATAACACAACTACGTCACTCCAATATAAGGGTGCGTTTAAACCAACAGACACAGAGTGTACGTTCTATCCCCACCCATCAACTTTATTGTAGAGAAAACAACGAAAGAATACTTTGCCTTTGTTTACTTTAAAATGTATTAAATGCTCTTGTCCTAAGGGTAGCCTAGGATGAAATAGAATAGCTTCGTATCACTGTGACTTGCCTTGAAATCTAGGCAATTATCCAATATTACACCCTGAAAATTCCCATTGTTATCCAAATACTGGGAATCTTCAAAGCTTTCCTTAAACTCTGTAAAGGTAAATGGACCGTGGTAAGTATATCTTTGATCGAAATAATGTTGCCAGCATTGAAATGTCCAAAGTCCCCTTTTATGCTAATTGAAAACACAATTGATTCGAATGATTCTGTTTCGTATTCCTTGGTGTTTATTTTATTTTGATGTCGTAGTGGTGGCAGATATATGGAAGGTAGATAGGTATTATAGATATATGAAAGGCTATGGGGGAGGCCATTCCAGTAGTGGGAAAATGTAGGGTGCTAGTGTTATTTGGTATTTTGTTTTTCTACTATGTAGTAAATTTTACAGACAGTCGTTTGTTCTAAGGAAATTTAAATCTATTTTTTTCTTTGATATTTGCTGATGATGATGAGTGGTCGAAGCACCGTTTTCAATCTACTAACCTGTTTCAATTCCACAGTGACTTTAAGCAAATCTATACTAATGTTATAAAGCTGAAGGGTTTGTTTGTTTGTTTGAACGCTAATCTTAGGAACTACTGGTCCGATTTGAAAAATTATTTCAGTGTTAGATAACCCATTTATCGAGGAAGGTTATAGGCTACTTCTTATCCAGGTACGCGCAGTAGTTCCCACGGGAAAGCGGGTGAAACCGCTGGCGGAAGCTAGTCCCTGAATAAACGTAGATTTTTGACTGTATTCCAGATCAATCATTATCCCTCAATAATGAGTCGTTGTTACGAATATAATTAAACCACGTGGTTTCATCCGGACTATCCATCATCTATCACGTATCGGCCTTTCCAGACTGATTTATTATTATTATATTACACGTGGAACGTTTTCAAGGAAATTCTAGTCCTAGATAAGATAAAATGGGAAAACAAGTTTCTCAGTATTTTGTTTTAATTATAATTCGTTGTTATAACATCTTGTAAATCTAAGGAACTTTTAATGATTTTGTTGCTACCTGACTATTCTAATGATAAAGTATCGTCAGGAGGTTTTTCAGTATGAAGCCCTGACCGTCGGTAGCTTGGACTCTGTTCTCGATGCCGGTGGGACACTATTTTTATACTTTGAAATCTCGGATTGCCGTCCCATCGGGCTATGAGAGTGACAGAATAGAGAGTGCACCTGTGTCTGCGCAAAAGCTTGTGCTTGCTTAATCTCCTTAAATGAGAACAGCCGCCGTGGCCGATAATCGGCTAGGACGCCATCATCATCATCACTTTGAAATATCTTTTTTTTATTACATACATAAAAAATACAAAGTTTTGATAAATGAATACAGACAAAAGTATACTTATAAAATATCCATTTTTTGTCATATTATAGATTTATTTTAAACTGTCGTTTGGTCTAGTGGTTGCAAAAGCCTCGGGTTCGTTTTTTTCTGTCAAAATTTGTGGACTTTTAGAAACTTTCTTAAAACAATCCGGTGTCTGGAAGTTGGAGTAATACATTCATGCTTGGGTATACAAAACTGGCTCTCTCGACTGTTACCTAGCGGCATTTGTTGTTAAATAAAATTTGGAAAACTCTGACTCATCACTTTGGCATAATGCTAACTTTTAATCGTCCGTTAGTTCGATCATAAATTGATACGGAGAAGAATAGCAGTACATACATAATAGTGACCAAGTACCCGACTTGTATCAGCCAATCTTCGTTCTTTTGCCTGAGCTATTTAGGGAACTCTATACCGGTATAATAGCAGCAAAAAATCAAAATATAAGAAGAAAAATACAACCTTCAGATGTTTTTCGATAAGTCTAATAATAATCAACCAAGTATAAAGACGGCCAAATTAATAATGATCTTGAAACCTTGACATGAATTACGATAACTTGTAAAACGTAGAAATTGGGTCCTATTTATTTCAATTTCCTTATTTTTACCTTGACTTGCGAACAAGAAACATTGATTGATCATATTTTCACCCCCATCAAATGGTAGAATGACAGCATTATTTCTTATTTACCTCATTTAAATGATATAATAATGAGCAGGTTGGGGATGATTGATTTAAGGTGCTTAGCGAAATTTAAGGGAAATGTCAATGGGGTTTGTTTTGGCAATTCTCTTAATATTGTTTTAATGGAAATCATTTTTGTTGCTGATGCCGAGAAAATAATTTTCCATCGTACTAAACAGCTGAGTACCAGTGATTTACAAGGAGTGACTGCCTTTCTGCTCTCCTCAGCATCTGGGCAACTCGATAGCCCTTAGTAGACCAGTCCAGATACGCAATGAAAATAAAGCTGAAAGCCGAAAATTCAAAGTGAATTCAAGCTCAAAATGAGTTATAATATTTTATTACTTATAGCCTTAACAGCAATAAATCAGTATACAAGCCAAAGCACTCACGTTCCATTGTTCGCAACAAAACTGCAAACGAGGCATCATCTTATCTCAAGTTACTTTACGACGTAACCAAAATAGCTCTTATCATTGAAAATTCAACGCTAAGATAATATTTGGTAAATAAAACCGAGAATGATTTAATTTTGGAGGCAACGGCGCGGCATACTAATTTTCTTGGCGAAAAACAGGTATAAAGGAGGCATTGATGTAAGTTAAGGGAACACTGAGAGTTATTATGCTTTCTTAAGTACTTGTTGTGGATTAGGATTTTTGGGTAAGTAATTTTTGTTCTATGAAGAAAAGGTTTTAGGCTTAAAGATCATCTCTTATAGTGATAGTAGTGATAAAAAGATGCTCTCATCTTTTGTCTGACAGTATGGGCATGTAATGAGGTGTAATAAAATACTATTACTATGAGATGTTAGGTTTAAATGTAGATTGATGATGGAGAGGTTAATCAAAGAAAAGGGAGATAATATTCCTGAAAACTGATATGACAAAGAAGAGAGTGGTAAGTAATAAAGAGATGTTAGTATACCCGGTATAAGAAGAATGAAAGACAAAGTATGTAATGAAATGTGTTGATGCAAAAGTAAACAGCAAAATCACTTACTCAACCACGATAGTAAAGTTGACGATCA
This sequence comes from Heliothis virescens, assembly GCA_002382865.2. NCBI lineage: Eukaryota > Metazoa > Arthropoda > Insecta > Lepidoptera > Noctuidae > Heliothis > Heliothis virescens. The sequence goes on along the minus strand of NWSH02000519.1, from coordinate 16,261,446 downwards.
CAAAAATTGTAATTGCGATAGTTTGATTCAAAAATTAAAAAAAAAAAAAACAAAAAGCATTTATTCAAAGTAGGCTTAAAACAGCACTTTTACTTTTCGAACATCAAAATTACATCAGACAGCCCCAAAAACGACCGCCCTTCACCACTTCCTATGTGTTTTTGCTGGGAAGAAGAAGTGGCGCAACAGACCACACTGTAGTCCAAAAGTATGATAATTTTAGAACCATAATTATCAACTTCATGCAGATCAATTCTTATAAATATGACCCCTGATAAATAAAACCCTACAGACTTAAAATCTTTGTTTTTATTATCAAAGGAAAATTTAAATTTAATAAGAATGCCTTACAATTTACCTTTAATATTTCGAACAAATATCGTAAATCTGGTTTTATTTTCTAAAGGTTGCTTATTATTCGAGTCGGGTGATACCAAGGACAAGTAATTAGACTTTCTTGGGTAGTATTGTCCGTGATTGTCAATATTCAATTTTGTATTATCATATTTATTACGTTCGTTGTTATTATTTTCAGCCTTTTTCAACGGTAAGGCTTCTTCTCATACAGAGTCGGATTGAGCGTTTATTAGTTACATGCACTTTCTAAGTGTATCTAGTAGATATCTAGTATCTGCCTCATTGGTCTAGTGGTCGCATAGCCGACTGCTATGCTCTGACTGGTCTCGGGTTCGATTCTCGGGACGGGTCGAAATCGCTTTGTAGGTTTTAGAAACTTTCACAAAGCAGCCCAGAGTTGGGATTTGGTGATTGATACACCTGTGCTTTGGAGAGAACGTTATTGTCGATCCTGCGCCGGATCTCTCTCCGGCCGTGTGGGTTATGAGAGTGAGGGAATAGGGGGTGCACTTGTGTCTGCGCAAATGCTTGTGCACTGTAATATGTCCTGCGCAGTTGGCTAATCTCCTTAAATGAGAACAGCCATTATTATTATGGCAATGACTGAGTAAAGGACTATTTTTTATATTATTTGGTCGCTTTGATGCATTTTGAGGGCACTATCCCTTATTTAGATTCAAATTAATTCGATTCAACTATTTTTGACCGACTTTGAGAAAGAGAGGAAGTTGTATATTCTACTCAAAGTTTTGGAAACTGCAGAAAATTTGAATTTGTGACTGTAGAATGCCTGAGTGCTTTCTGTTTCAATTTTGAAATTGAAAGTGACTCCTGGTAATGTGTTTTTGCTGCTTCTCTTGGTATTTTCTTTGATTGTGGTAAATTAGTAATCAAATGTTTGAAATTTGTCAATAATTAACCTCATAGGTAAGTGTCCCGCAAGATTTGGTAATAATTGACTTTGTAACCGTTCTTATATCCTTGAGAGTACAAAAAAGTCACTGTTTCACAAGTTCTATGATTTTTTATGTCTTACTATTCTGCCTTTGTAACTTTTAACACTTCATAGAAATGGATATGCAAAACTGTTTTCTATATTGTTGTTACCCTGACTTTAATAACTTTAATTTAAATTACCTAGCATTCCAAACTATGTTGAGGTCGGCTTTAAGTCTTACCAGATGCAGGTAAGTGCCAGTGTTTTACATGGTTCGATTTGGAAATTTTTGATTTGATTTGATTTGAGTGTTAAATAGCTCACTTATCAAGGAAGGCTATTGGCTACACTTTATTCGGATACTGGAAGTAGCTTCCACGAAATGCAGGTGACACCGTGGGTGAAGTTAGTTTCATCATAAAGTTCCTTCACCTATCTCCCAAGAAATACTATATTTGACCCATAAATCCCTAAAAATGGAGAGAGAAAAAAAAACAAAAGTCATTCACATTCTGTTACGCAAACAAAACTGTCCCAGTTTCTAGCAAAGAGATTCAAAGTGTAGCTCTGAATGGATAGCCAAGTTTCAAAGCTAAACATGATATGAAAATCTTTGACATACACTGGATTTGCTGTATCAATTTTGTTGTAGGATTATCATCTTTCTACTTACTATGCTTTAAATGTGCCGGATTTTGCCCGAAATGAGTGCCAAAAACTTTTGCAGCATGAGTAGAGAATAGAAGAGAAAACATGCTGCCGACTCAAAATAAAATTAGGACAAGGGTAAGAAGATGACTAAATTTTGCTAGTCTATCTCTGTCTCTATGTTACGACCTGTCTGCAAAATTCATCATAATCGGGTAAGCCATTTATGTGTGAAAGTGTAGTAAACAAAGTGACTTAGCATTCCTTGTTGCAATTCGCTGTGTCTCCTCCGTACGTAAATTCTAAATATGATTTAAATTCTATTATAATTTGAGAACCAAAAAACTTGGTCTTCATAAAAATCGTTGATATTCTCACCAATATTCAGATTGCCTCGGAAAGAATAGACAATTTGAATATAAAATCATTCGAATTCCATTTTGGATTTACACAAAGTTGCTCTTTCAACCTCAGCTTCCAACAAATTCTTTGAAAAGTTTTTTTACGCCCTATGAAGCTTTTTTTGCTGTTTCACCTAGTAACTAAGACTGAGTTAAAATGTGATAAGTACAGGTAAAAGGCACGTAAAGTTGTGTTGGCCTTTTCTAGTGCTTGAGTTATCAACATCCAATTAAACTGATATACAAATCATGTCTAAAAAGGTACTTGTTTTATTCAACGTTTTAATCATCATCTCTGGAATAGGTTCATCTCTCATACATTCACTCTTAAACATAGGCTTTCCTCATTATAAATCTAAAAAGGATTGGTTTAATGCCGCTTGCATCGTGTGCTTACCCGTGAGCTCATGTGTCTCAAAATTAGTTAATTACTTAAATAAATTAAATAATCTTAAATCCAAATTCCGCCATCGGTTTCACTCGCATCCCATGGGAACTACTTCAGGCACTTGGATTAAAAACATACCCTTCCTCTGAAAATAGGTCATCTAACACGCGAAACGTACCAATCGATTCCAATTTTGCATTAGGATACAAAAACACGCGACAACATTTTCAAATTGTGCCAGTAGTTCTGACTGACAAGCAAACAAACTTATAAAATCACAATTAATAATACCAATTATCTTGTTTATCTCTCTAATCAACAACTGTAAGCTCTATTGATCTTAACTCCCATTAAAGTCCTTATTCAGCTATTGGAAAATTCGTTAAGGAAAAAATCATCATGAATACATTTTGAGAAGTAATTTCCCGGAGGTAAGACGAATTTTGATGCAAGGTTAGTTGTCTAGCCGAGGGCCTTTGATAAGGAGGTTTTGGAAATGACATTCAATTTTCGATGTTTTACTTAGATGTTGACATTTTAGAGTGTCCTGATTTATGGGGGTTTATACAGATAGGCTTGTTTGTAGTTGTTTGAATAATAATAATTAGAAGAAAGGGCATTTCAGATTGCTGGGTAGTAAAAAGATGGGTTTTGTTGCATCGTCTTTTTAACTTTTACTTTTAATTTAAAAGGGATGAGATATGTGTAAGAGTTGTGGAATTTTGTAGAAGGTTCTGTATTGAGAGGATTGTCCTATGAATAACCTGAACATTACAGTACAGATGCCAGGTCAACCGGCCCGAATCTGTAAAATGTTACCAAAGAACCATGAACCTTTCACTATTGTGCTAAGGTTGAAAATCTATTAAAGTTTGTCAGATTGAGGTATGTTGATACGCTGGTGTCTACATATAGGTACTAGAAGATAATATAATGAGCTACGATTTTTATTCTATTTACACTCTGTTTTATAATATCATAAGTAACTTTCATAACAATTTATAAATATTTGCATGCCACGACAAGTGGCAAACATGTTTTCAAGCACTTACCTGTACCTAATTGTAATATTATCCTACATGCATGCACCTGCGTGTGTGTCTATGTATACACATGTTTTCTAGCAAATAAATATTTATATTCTATTCTATTCTATTCTACGAGATTGTCCGAAATAGTTTTCCCAAAAGAAACACTCCTTTAAACAGCACCCACACTGGGAGGGTCATTTGATGATTTCCCATCTACCAATAAAGGTGGACAGAAACGGTTCCTGCCTCAATTTTATAGGTTGATAGTATTCACGAAGATTTTATTTTAATTTTTGTATGCCAACAGGCAGAATGTAGTGGAACTATATTTTAATTTTAAGACCATTATTGTTATATGCACCTACATTCTATACAAATAAATAAATTATTATTATACAAATAAATAAATTATTATTATTATAACAATCTAGCATTCCCAAATCACCATTCTAAGAAGTCACGTATCTCAAAAGTAAAGCTTTTCACTTCACTTCCAACTCAGCGTAATCTATTGAAAAATATTTCGTTCAATATTATAATAATAATATGGTCCGTAATTCCGTATTGGCCCTCAGAAATACGGACGCGGCAGAACGAACGTTGAATACAAATCAGTTGTGATCCTCAAAAGCATGGATTTACTGGATTTAAAAATTATCTCTGACTTATCTTGTGTTTTTACTACGAGGATTTGCAGCCGATTGATGGATTGACGCAATCGATATTGGATGGTGACGTAAATATTTACTTTATGTTCTTGTTACTCTTAAGAATAATGCCTTTTTATTTAGGTTCGACACACTCAGGCAAGTACAAATGTAACTTTACTCAGATATAGCTAGAGTCGGAGCTGTGGGTTGTTCGAAAGAGTTACCGCGGCCCTGTCACCCACAGCGGGAGGGGTCATACTGCTGATTTCCCATCGATATGTATATATAAAAAAAATATATATAACTAGAGTAGAGAGACTTCTTTACCATTGATGACCATGAGTGTACTTTTTGTATATCTTAAAAATTTGTAGCATGCATTGATTGCATGGTGAAGCTATTTGATTTATAAATCGAAACTTTATTTTTAGTCAAAACCTTTATCAGAACCCTTGTCTATGATACGAAAATAATATCTCACTATTTTCACGTTCATAAATATTTTTTTATTTTAAAATTGAAAATGAAAGACATTCCATTCTAAAAGCCTTTTTAAAAGACAAAACAGGAATATCTTGATAAAAACTGGGTCCTTCTAAGAATAGACGGATTAAACTGCTTTCTAATTTTATGTTGTTTTATCATTTCACTTTTAATTATTTTGTTGGATTTATATTAAATCTGCAAGTATTTTACTTAGCTACAACGGTCTTTGGTACGGCTATATGATGACAGAGACAGCTTTCTTTACTTTTTGTGCTTATCTTGGCACTTTTTGGTCATGATAGTGAACAATGACTCTTCTATGCCGCTCTAAAGTCAGCCTCGCACATGCATAGTAGTGTGTTGCTCTATATTTTGACTTCCTTGAAGTTACTAGAAGTCGGAGCAGCCCAGTTTTTTTATTACTGCACAATAGAAAATTATCTTGACTCACGAAGGATAAAATATATAGCCTATATAAAAAAATAAAACAAATTGTTCGTTAATATTTTCAAGGACGTCAATACAATTTTCGCAAACAAAAATGTGAAGGAAAAAACATCTTATAATGACGAGCCTTGTACGAAAATTCTCCTCATTTTATTACAACATCATTTAATAGAATTACCTGTAATAGTTACTGAAAACATCGTTACGTTGTTATTTGTTTGAATATTTTTACGGAAGAGCGAAGTACTTTACTTGAAGTAATTGGCTGGTAATATTATTTTTGTTTGCCTCTTTAGGTATTTTTTTTTTTACTTCCTGTAGGATCCTACTACTAGGCGGTTTTTAGAATACTCCCGGATGATTTACTCTAGCACTACTTAATAAGGATTCAAGATTATCCTAATCAAATGTTCATGCGTATTTTTCTGTTTTTTTTTAATCTTCTGTGGAATCGAATATTTTTACAGCAATTAATCAAAATATGTTTATTTGGCTATAGTTTAAATATCCATTCATTATTATTTACATAAATCTTAAAAACCAAAAGTCCTACCCATTCATCACCTTCACGACAAAATCATAATATTCCCCCAACAATAAATATGTATAAGGTACATTATACTTACATAGATGTACCTACGAGTGAGACGAAGATTCTTTCACTGTTTGCCAATCGAAGGGACAGCGATGTCCTAAGTAAACACTGAAGAATACAGACGTAATCAACGCACTGCAAATGTTTAGTGTAAGACCCTTCTAGAGCCAAAAGTACCTGAGTGTAGGTCAAAATGTTTGCAGCTGTGGGACTTTTCGAAAGAGTTACCGTGGTAGTATACAAGGAATGTTGATGGATGATGGAACAAAAGTGGGTGTTAGTAGATAAGGCCGTCAGGTGGGTTTGAGAAAAGTGACACTAAGGTGATTAAACCTGCAGCTCATTCGATATGCAGAAGAAGTAGATAAAAATCTGACAATTGCTCCAGCTGCACCCACGCTAACAGAGAATGTTTGATTGGCATGCCCATCTCAAAAAAAGTTAAAACTATTCAGTATATTAGATTGATTAGTTCTATGAGAGAGTAATTATTTGATAGGGATTTTTCTTTGGATTATGTTCTTTTAAATTGATATAAATTGACTTGTTCTAAAAAGAATCCGACCTAGATACCAAATTATCCCAGTCTGCCATTAGTTCGTTATCGTCGTTGTCCTTAACGGATTCAATGTTTTCATTTTTTTATGTTATTTTTAAGCTAATAATGAAGTTTTTATCCACTCGTACGAGTACCTAAGTGACCTTTATATTCATTCCTCACTGATCCAAATTTTGATACCATCACTTAATTTATTACTTTCAAATAAATATACACTGCTTTTAGACTTTATAACACTGCTGGCTCAGGCTACGTGTTTGCCAGTAAGTCAATCCCCTTTTTAAACATTTTAAGTAAAATTAGAGTTTTCATAATTAGTATCTACAGCTTCGCAGTAAAATACACAGACGAACTCAAAATGAAAGTGCGAAATCCCTCAGTGTTTACCTTCAAAACTCAAACTCGGAAAACTTCAAAATGTATTTCAGTCTAAAAGTAAGGGATGAAGGCCGAAAATCCGAACTCAAAAGGGCTCTATACACTCATTAAGCCAAAAACAAAGTTGAACAACATAATTTGTTTGAGAATTACTCCGAGACAAACATCGAGTCGTTTGAATCGCAATAATGTTGGTACGCTACTCTTTATTACACACTGTATTACCCGTGGGAGGGTACTACAAGTAATTCTGATGCTATGAGAGTGTGGAGATTGCTGGATTTCGGGCCTTGAGTATGTTTGTTTTTGAGGGTTTGAACTTACTTCTCTGCATGGTAGATTTTGCCTTTAGTTGGCTAGATATGGAAAATTATAAGACTAAAATGTTCAGGGTCAAAGTAATTTTCTTTGTAGAGAAATCAGTTACTGTAATGATAATGGTGAAAGTTTGAATCTTCGTCAATATTAAAAGTGATGACTTCTATCTTAACCTCTCGTCACATTAGATTATTCACAGGTTTGTATGTAGCCGTACTGATTGCACAATATTCATAATGTATGAACTAATTACAATTATGTACGCAAGAAGCATCAAATGACTGACTTTACAGCCGCAAAGCAATTTGACGAGAGACATAACCCTAAAAGAGTTATTGGAGAATATGTCTTCGAAAAACATTTAGAAATAGAAATTTATAATCTTCAAAACAAACAGAAAAATATTGAAGAATAACAATATTATTTTACAGTATCTTGATATCAGTAATTTTGTACATGTTGCCACTATAGTACGTACAACCCTAAAACAAACTGTATTTAACTGAAGCGAAGGAATAAAGTAGAGTGAGTACACATTTACATAATCCACGTCTCTCAATCCAGACGTTACTGAAGTCTAGACAAACAAAAGATCTAGAACAATGGATTGGCCTTGTAACTTAATTGACATGCTATTAAAATTTCACTTTGACAAGTCCTGATTGTGTATCCAAACTAAGAATTTAATGGAATAGAAATATAGAAATGGTGATGATGTTTTAGCAAATATTGCGCCAATTGTTTAACAACAAAACACAATTGATGCAATATTTGCTAAAACTGGCAATTACTTCTAGCGTTTTCAAAGCTCATAATAATACACTAGCCGTTTAACGTGGTTTCACTCGCGTCCCGGGGAAACTTCTTCCCATACCCGGATAAAAGCCCATGCTCAGCGCAAAAAATGTATCTTCCTAACAGTGAAAGAATTATTCAAATCGGTTCAGTAGATCCGGAGCCTATTCGTTACAAACAAATCTATATATTATATAAAACTCTTCCGTTACTGAGTGACTGACTGACAGACAACGCACAGTCGAAACTACTGGTCGTAGACAGCTGAAATTTGGAATGTAGGTTCCTTGGGATATGTAGGGGAACACTAAGAAAAGATTTCCCGAAATTCCCACGGGAACGGGAAAAAACGGGATTTTAAGTTTTACGCGGGCGAAGCCGCTGGCAGAAGCTAGTATCATATAAACAAACAAATTTTTCCTCTTCATACATTAGTATACACAACTCCCGAAAATTTTACATTTGTGTATTAAAACAATTTACCAAGTCAATATTAATATATCCGTTCAGTTGTTTCCGATTAGAAACGACCTTTTCTTCCACGAGTTTCATCAGTTTTATATTCAAAATTCTGCGTGGGCAGATTTGCGTAAGTAAATATTAGGTATCTAATAATTCGAGAACACAAAGAATTTGCAGAATTTTATCGCAGTGGGTGGGATTTATTGTTCCTGGAACACTAAATTACTGATGAGGTCGATATAATGCTAAAACTCCGAGGGATTTGATCGCCTACATTTAGTGGAATTCACAAAAATTCGCTGAATCAGTGTCCTACTTTGAAAACAGAAGAGAAGCAACCAGCTCTATATTCTTCTTAAGTCTGTAGCATAGACATACGCCAGTAAAAATGTGACATGTACCAATCACACTTAGAGCAGGATAAACTATACGTTAGGTATATATAACTTCGCTTCACACTTTTTCACATAGCCTTAAAGAAAAGTCTCAATTCATTCACTGTGTGTGCCTTCGCCATTGACATCCACATAGACACTTATAAATTCAAAAATATATTTCTAAATAAAAACAAAGTTCGTACTAAATGCCTCATTATAATGAGTGAGCTCACTCCACAGCCGAAAGTCCAAAATTTTCATATCACTGCGAATAACATAGCAAACGACGCCTCAGATTGCACAGTTTATTTCATCTCAGTCGACAAGTCATGTCATATTTACACATGCCTATGTGAGGTGAGAAATTTGGTGTGGTAACAGTGGTAGCGAGTTTGAAAGCAAAATGAAAATAGATACGAATAGAGCCACATCATTTGGCAGTAGATAAATTAACAATAGCCGACTTCAGAAAAGATGGCAAGAAACAAAATCGCGAAAACTTAATTAAAAACTTTTTATAAGCAGGCCTATCAAAGTAGCCTTAGCACTTGATAAAAATTGCGAGAAACCAGTGGATAAACTTTTTTTGTACCACAATTATGAAAGGCACGAAAAATAATGTCTTCTTTTATTTAAGGAGTTTTCGCTAAATGCTGACTGGATAAGCTTTCAATTATCTTATACACTCGACATCGCTACACGAATTTATTTATACCTATTGACTATTGTTATACGTCAGTCAGGTCATTTCTACCCGCCTTGCTCAAGAAATTCCTCGCTTACACAAACGCCAAACCCAAACCGCCCATCCAAATGCGAGTAGGCGCGAATACCGCGTTGATAGAATTCTTTATACCTTTCCTGAGCCTCTATTTTGAATTACTCTAGATATTACGCCCTCACGGCATAATACGGTGTTATACCAGAGTGTATACCATATTTATATCGCTTAGATACTTAATAATATTACGTATCTTGTTTTATGGGAGCGATTTCGTTTTATGATTGCCAGAAGGGGATGCGTGGGGCTAATTAGAGGAAACGTTTGAGCTTGTTTGAAATGCTGAATGTTTTGTTGTGGTGTTTATGAGCATTTTGTAATTTTAATGATGTTTGTCTTGAAGAAGCTAGTGTGTTTCAAAGACGACGGCTCAAAATGGAAATGGAAACACGATATGGAAGTGACACTATGTACAGACAACAACACATCAAACTACCACAATCTGTCAAATTTCTGCAACGGATTTTCAACCATATCACAACAGTGGTTAAGTTAATATTTGGTTGGTAAAATTTTATAGATTCGTATACCTGCTGTCGTCTGTACCTACATTTTTATTTGTGGTCCACGCAGAATGTGTACTCTTTAAATACTTGTGTTAATTTTAGGTTCTATTATTTATTTACAGATTAGATAAACACTATAAATACAGTGCATTGAACTCCTCCCTTTTCTTCGAAGTCGGTTAAAAATTGTCTCTGACCAATTCTTCTATCTCACCAAAAGAATAAAATAAAAGGCGCCATAAATTAAAATGCACAATTCATATCCAAAGAAAGAATAAGGAGGGTAGAATAAACAAAATCTCGTTAAGGTGTCCAATGCCCTTTGCGGCACGGTAATAATACATACAGTAGTTTAACTTCATATAAACGGACGACGCGCGAGCTATACCTACGCGCTCGGAACTTGGTATGTTCTTAGTATGATACAGTCGCGGGTGTGCCGTAGTGACGAACGGACGGTGTACTGGTTTTTGATCAGCAACCGNCCACGGTAATAATATTACATACAGTAGTTTAACTTCATATAAACGGACGACGCGCGAGCTATACCTACGCGCTCGGAACTTGGTATGTTCTTAGTATGATACAGTCGCGGGTGTGCCGTAGTGACGAACGGACGGTGTACTGGTTTTTGATCAGCAACCGCGATTTTCGCAACCGGATTTTTTATACCCTCAAATATAATAACAAAGAATTTCGAACATCGCAATCAAGGCGCAAATATCTTTCAGTCGCAAATTTATAACAACGATTTGTTTAGTCATATACCTAATCATGTTTTTTTTTTTTAATTAAATCTATCAATAAAAAAAACAACTTGCATTTTTATTGAACACTTTCTATTCTTTTCTATTCACAGAGTATTTTATGTAATCATATTATGTAATAATATTTTATATTGTTATTAAGTATTTGTGCTAATAAATAAATAAAAAGTAATATATTTACAATCTCAAAACTAGATAGAAACTCAAAGTAGGCAGATGCAATTAAAACGCTGTAGGTGGGCGACAGCGACAACCCTATCTCATGCTTACGTACCGCGCGGCTGTAGGCACTTATTTCAAGGCCACGGCCGAGTCGCAATACTGTATAAGATAATTATACTGTGTTTGCGGGATTAGAATAATTTTCTCCTTTGTTATGAAATGTTATTTGTAAGCTACTTTCTTTATAACCAAGAAAATTCTGAACTGGATATTGTATTTGGAAACACTTTTTTTTCAATCTCAGTCTGAAATTCTGGTTATAATATTTCCAAAACTGAAATAAATAATTTAAAACATTTTCAAAATCAATTAATTAACCCATTCAAGATATGTCCATTGTCCAGAGTTGGCTATTAAATTAACAATTTTTTTTGTAAATATTCACATAAAAAACAATGCTTGTTGTACCCCAATTTCTGACTAAATGGCTTGTGACAAACCTACGACCAGTTAAACGTGAATTCATGTGCGTGTAGACCGCAACAGCTAAACGGGTTTGTCCTAACTCGATTAGATCGCAGTATTTTGGACTAGCCTCAACTGGTCGATCGTAACCATCAGGACAAATTCATTTAGACGAAAACTGGGGCTGGCCTACAAAACATAAACACTCCTCAACGGAAAATAAATTGTATAAAAATTAATTTACCTTTCACAAACTTTCAGAAAGAAAAACGTCTAAAAGTCTATATCAATAAATTGACAGATTTCTGGCTCAATGCTTTTCGGATACAACAAAAATCCATTTCCTTCAATCAGACTGACTACTACAGAATACCAAGTAGATGAAGTTACATTTTCAGCTCGTAAAATTAGGCTGGATTGGCAGTCTAGAAAAAACATACTTCGTTCCAAAGTGGGGCCGAAATATGAGCCAATAAAAAACCCCATTCTATGAATGTTCTAGAATGTAGAAGTACAACAATTTCGCACAACCCTGCTGGTGGACATTGATTGATGTTCCCAGTTGTTAACATCGTTCTACGATCTCGATAAGGTTGTTACTCGAGAGTTTTTAGATTATGTTTCGTTTTTTCTCTCCGCGAGGAAATTGCATGCATGACAGTTTTTTTGTATGGCCATTTTGATGTCGGAGTGCTTCTTATACGTACATTAAACAAATTGTTTGGAGAGAAAAAATAAATCGTTTGCCATCTTGTTTTTATTCGGTTTCTTTGCGGGATTCAAGATTCAGGATTTTTGCTTCCATTTGTCAAATTGTAATCATTTGTTAAGTTTTTATTCATCGGGCTTTTTATCGTTCCACTGCTGGGCAATGGACATAGGTCCTCTCTCACACAGAAGGATTGAGCGTTAATCACCACGCTTGCTCAGTGCGGGTCGGTGGCTTTATAATCTAGGTTTCTTCGAGATGCTTTTCTTCACCTTTAATAGTCGCTGGTATCCAAGATATGATTAGAAAGCACGTACAAACTTAGATAAGGTGTATTGGTCCTTGCCTGACCTGAAATTGAACTCACACACTCATACTTGAGAGGTTAGTGCTTTTCCCACTAGGCCATCATGACTGTTTTCATTCGTTTGTAAAAATTGTGTTGTGTTTCAGTACTTTCCTGAAAAAAACTATCAACATTTAGTTGGAAATCAAACTTGCTTCAATAATCTATTTCATTTGAATATTCAAACAAACTTCATATTCTATTTATTTTCTCACTACTATATTTATTTAGGACGCTCCAACACCCAACAGCTATAAAACAAACAAGAGACCCGATGGAGGTTTCAGCGGTTTTAAATCTTAAGTGCTGGCAAATTAATCGAATTCCACATAGTAGAAATGTTCCGCGGAAAATTCCTAGAGATTTTTCCCTAACATACACTTTGGGCTTTGGGGCGGAATTTCAGGGACCTTTATTACCGCACCTCTGACGAGCTGTTTACGACCTTACTGCCTGGTAACTTACGCGCGAATCTGCGCAATATTACGGTACAAGGTTTTGGTTTTTATTTTTAAAAAGCCATGGTTTTATGGGGGTTTTTATACGGTTATATTATGAGTATAACATAATAATATTCCGAAGGCTTATGTTGTAAAATGGGTTTAGTTTTACTTAAGATGGTTACAAGAAAGCTTGTTGTGTAGATAGTTATTTTATTCTGTGTTGTCCCCGTATTATGTTAACAATCTGGATATGAGGTCAAACTGGGAACTATTCTGCGAAATAAGATTATAACTCGGCAAACACTTAGGTTAAGAACCTTCTCAAGAAAACACCTAATATGATACAAAACAATGTACCTACTTCTAAATTGAAGGTACGAAACAGTATTAGGCATTTATCACCGTTTTTATTATCAGAATCGAAAGACCAAAAATACAACTAGTCTAAAATTGGTCCTCTCATTTTCCATACACAGACTGTCATAAACGCACTTTATGCATTTTTAGCTGCTCCTCACGATTACATGTGTGGCCCATAGAAACAACTTTACGTAGCCGGATTAAATACAACCTATGTCGCTCGGGGACAGTGTAGTTTTCCAACAATCACATCATCATCTGCCTAGCTTTTTCCCAACTATGTTGGGGTCGGCTTCCAGTCTTACCGGATGCAGCTGAGAACCAATATTTTACATGGAGCGACTGACAATTTCCAACAATCACATAATTTTTCAAATTAATTCAGCACTTTTGGAGCCTGGTATAAACCAACAAAAAAAACACTTTATAGTATTAGTAGAGAAATGTTATGTAAATTTTCGGTAACAAAAAACTAGTCACGAGGACCCAAATGTTGAAAGGCTAAGAAGCATACGAAGGATGGTTGTGAAGTCGTTCAATCACAAAGCAAAAAGGCTAAATCAGTAGTGGCATAAGCCCACAAGGATCGGCTCAAACGCACCTTAATCCGTTTTCCTCAATAGACTTATAACACGTGTTGGAGACAAAGGAATTGATACCACATTTCGTTTTGTTAAGTTTGTTTGGTGATTTGTTGCGTAGAAAGATGTTTTAGGCTCTATTTCTTTCTTGTAAGAATATTTTGTACTATGTAGTTGTTCAGGCCTATGACAAATTAGATTTATTTGCATAAGATTGAGTTGTTACTCAACACATTACTTTAAAAAAGATTGAGCTATTACTCAATAGGTTATGTTTTATTTGGGTGCGTCAAGAAGTTTCTACGGCTCGCAGGTAAAACTTGGGGGAACAACTAGTAAAGATATAATTAGAAAGTGAGTATTGTTTCCCCGAAAAATAAAAATGATTAGTTCGAATTTTCTGACAGTTTTCACCAATATATAGCGATATAGATGCGGATGGTTGAAATATAATTATTTATAACTAAGCGAATACTAGCCACGTCTATCAAAAAACCGGCCAAGTGCAAGTCGGACTCGCACTTTGGTAGTTAAAAAATACACACACATTTTGGCACTTTGGAAGTGTCTTACTCTAAAAGGATTGACTTTCAGAAAAATGGTTTAAGGAACCTCAGTACCATTTTTAAGACCTATCCATAGACACCCCACACGTATAGGTTTGATGAAAAAATAGTTTCAGTTTCATATAAGGGGAGTCCCCCCTAATATTTTTTTTATTATTTTTGTACAAAAATCTTAAAGCGGTTAAAATAATACAACTACCTACCAAGTTTTAACTGTGTCGTCTTAATAGTTTCGGAATAAAGTGGCTGTGACGTACGGACGGACAGACAGACAGACAGACATGACGAATCTATAAGGGTTCCGTTTTTAGACTTTCGACTACGGAACCCTAAAAACCACCCTCATTTTTTATCACATTAAATTTAAAAAAGATGGCTACCTTAAAATAAATTCTTGATATTCTTCTAAAACTCACGTGTAAGAAATTTAACATGTAAATTGCATGGGACCACGAAAACCGCGTTATGCATCTCTCGAGAGCATACGTGTAGTGCAAGAGATATTGCACCTATGTTAGGTCAGAATTCGTAAGAGAAATTCTGCTTTTGATCATGTTTTTGGTAATAATTAAGGAAAGTAGTGTTGAATTAATCGTGTAGGTTTTGTGTTTTGAGGAGACATTAAAATTTAATTTTTTTTTTGCAAGATGGAAATGACTTCTTTGGCACAGAAAATAATCGAATTGAATATTTTTAGGGCTCCGTATCCAAAGGGTAAAACGGGACCCTATTACTAAGACTACGTTGTCTGTCTGTCTCCGGACTGTATCTCATAAACTGTGATAACTAGAAAGCTGAAATCTTCACAAATTATGTGTTTCCTTTGCCGCTACAACTACAAATACAATAAAAATAAAAAATATATATATATTAAGGGGGATTGTAGGTAATAATAGATACGTTAATTTTTCACAGATAATGGTAGGGATAGGGAACCCTTCATGCGCGAGTCCATCTCGCACTTAGTCAGTTTTTTTTTCTTTTATTTTAACTTTAATTAGCAGAACTAATTATAATATCTATGAACCAGCACTAGGAAACTACCGTTTCTTTTACTAGTTTTTTTAGAAAAAATCTAATGTCTACTAAGGCCTCTCATCTTGCTTCCACACTTCCCGATGTTTCGACCGAGCCCACCAGTTCGGTGGAATGTATTATACATTGCTAATGGTCATTTATAATATTTATTTTTGTCTTACTAATGCAACTACACTTGTTGAGAGGCATCTTAGGTCTCATAAAGTTTTCAGCTGCGTATTCAATTTTATATAGCTAAAGTCTTTAAAAACTAATGACCAATTTAACCAATAAACTGAGTACAAAGACACACTTAGCTAAAACGTTCAAATCAGAACACCAACGAAATAAAACGCCATTCAATAAAACTCTTCTCGCCAGTCCCGGTACATTCGGGCACACAAGTGTCGAGGCCTTCTTTCACCTATAATCGAATCCCTTTGTTGTAACAAAAAATCCTTACTCAATTTCCAAGGAAAACCTTTGAAGTTTAAGTTGTTTTTTTTCCTTTGTACACATACGTTTGAAGAGTTTTTTTTTCTTAACTTTTTTCTTCCCTAATAATCGTCTTTGGTTGATGGATTGCGATCTTATATTGCGTTATATTAATCAAGATTTTGCTTGGATTTGCACCTTTGATATTTTTGTTTGAAAATTGAGATTGGTTTTCTTTATGATTATCGTGATTTTTATGAACGTGTTGGTATAATGACGTTTGCTTCTGTGAAACAGGTGTACTTATTGAGTAGAAGTACCTAATATTTTAGATCCGTAGTTTCTCCGTCCATCTGTAATATTAATCCGTAATATTCGATATTGAATATTTGTGAATTATTCCTAAAAATGTCATTGATGGTGTCAAGTAGTGCAACTTACCAAGGGGTGCCAGGTTGCCCGGGTAACAGGGTTGTGGAGGTCAGACAGGCAGTCGCTTAATGTAAAACACTGGTTCTCAGCTGCATCCAGTTTGACTGGAAGCCGACCCCAACGTAGTTGGGAAAAGGCTAGGCAGATGATGGTGTCAAGTAGTGCAACTAGTGTTGACTTTAATAATAGCCTGCGAATGTCTTTTTGATGATTACAATTTATTTATTTTTCTTATTTACTGTTTATTTGTGTTTCTCACTAACATGAGTGACATAAACAAATTAAAAACATATTTAAATGAAATCCACGTAGACACAAAACTTAAACAAATTTATTTCACAGTTATCCAAGTTTGCGGGTAAACCCAAGTGCTGTATAAATGCCTTCAACTCAAATGAAGACTTAAGACTCCACGGAATTCCGTATAAGAAGCTTATATGATTAATTTTCTTAGAGTTCCCCGTTTTGTGCAGTCAGTCACACCGGTTGTGAATTCTTGAGTTTATTTGCAAGCTATTTGCAACCTTAAAGTCGATGTTTTAAGGTTGATATTCGCGTAAAGGCAAGAGTGAAGAGTATTCGTGTTGATGGGTATATTTCAGTAAAAGCTTGTTAAATGATTTTAAGATGATAATCTGAAAATGTAAGCAGTTGTAATTTACTTGTAATATTTAGACATTGACAGTTGTTTTAAATCACATACATTACATTAGTTTTTAAGAATGTTTATGTTTTAATAATATGTATTTATAGTATGTTTAAGTTTTATATAAATATAGTATTGTATATATTAATATGGGCCTTGATGCCTGAAATAAATGGATAAATAAAATGATAAAATCATGAGTAGTCCAGGTTATTAGAAAACTTAAACCATTTTGTTATGGTTATAACCTAGAACTTAAATACCATTTTAAGACCAGGTTTCTATACTAAGGTGGTAAAAATCTGTTGACAAAAATTTTATACCCTGATCTGTCGAAGACCTCTCCTCGACGGATATTCATTTAGCTTAAAATTGGTAAGAGACTGCCTAAAAGGACATAGGTTATTTTTATCTCACCCGGGTACAGAAAGTAATTCCCACAGGACGTGGATGGACCGACGCACTATGGGATAATTTCACGAAAACTTACCCAAAAATATTTTGGCTGATATTAATGTCTGGTAGTCTATACACTACCGGAAAATAGGTTTTAATTTATTTATGGACCATCTTTTCTTATATTTAGTGTCAATTTTATGAAAAAAATAAAAATTAAATAAAAAAATTGAAAAATACAGAAATTTATGTGTATATATTTATGTATTTTTTATTTTTACATATTTTTAGAGTTCTGTTATTGTAATTGAAATAAAATAAAAACATTGTATGCCTTATATAAATAAATCATAATCACATTAAAATTTGCTATCGAAATTTCGTTTTCTTTCTCTAGTGGTCTGTTTTCCTAAATATCCAGTAAGTGTATTGCGATCCTTTCCATTCATGTTCCCGTTTATTTAAACTTAGGAAATGTACACCTTTGTCGACATAG
>NWSH02000519.1:16199081-16243484 GCA_002382865.2 Heliothis virescens | reverse complement strand
CCCTACATAAACAAAACTTGACTTTTTCTACGACTTTTTTGACAATTCAAAAAGCGTTTATATTCAAATAGTACGGGCAAAGTACGGCTATCTTGTGATACACAAATTGAAGTACTATTATTGGTTATTCAGATATATGAAAACAAAAGTTGCACAAGTTGCACTTTTTAAAAGGATATTGCACTTTTTTGTTTCGATAGGGAACGGCACATAACAATTAGTTTAATTTTTCAATTAATTATGAAATTATTTTTTTTATTGATTCTTCAATTTAGCGTATACTAAGAATTACTCATAAAAAAGAATTGTTTAATTTGTGAATATTGACATGATCTACGTCGTCATCAGACATGCCCATTCTGCAGAATTCAGTTGTATACTAATTCGCTCGGAAGAGGAGGGGCCAGCAGCTGCCCTAGTTAGCATCAACCGTAGACTGAGCGAATGACTCGACGAATTTTACCCGGCATCAAACAGCTTTGGCTAGGCAGGTGCCACATACTAGTAGCATGTATCTCAAGTGGTGAGGTACAAGGACTCCCAAGTAGCAATACCTACAAATAAAATATTAAATGACACAACATTGCGAGACAGTCTGCAAAATCAGTGCAACATGTTGTACATTTTATGCAACTTCAAGTTTTTTCACTCATACTGCCTGAAACGGACTGGCAAGAGTCTTTCAACATAATAACAGGACATTAAAAACCACTTCCTGTTAACAACGAGTATTTCACCCAAGTGTTGAAGTCTTTTAACAAACGATCATATCAGTGCGTTTGTCTATTAGTTTTGCCATGTTTGTAGTGTTTACTATTCATGTTTCTTTAATTATTGAAACCTTATCCTGTCCCGTGGAGTTTCCCAGCATTTTTACTATCATTGTTTCAAGTATTATTGTTACCCTTATAGTAATATTATATAGACTAGAAATGTTACACGCTTTTGTAACATCGAAATACACAATGATAAGAAAGGTGCTCTCTGAGAGTACACTTACTGATATTTAGGTACATTAATTTCGATAAAACTACAGAAAACACACAAACTACGAGCGAATCGAAAAACCCACTGGACGAATATTTATTCCGATATATGATTTAATATTTCGTGGATTAGAAAGTTTTCAAACATTTTATACCTAGAATATACACCTAATTTATATAACTAAATCGCTATTAATCATTAGTATTTACTGCTTATATTTAACAGGGTCGTAGTGATCATAAATCCAGACATGAACTAAATGAAATCGAGATTAGACACAGAAACCTACTTATAGAAATCTAGTATGTAGAAAACTATTCAAAAACTGAAATTAGCGAGTGTGATATATTCGAAGTTAATCACGAGTCGTCAAGTAGTGCGTGTATATTTTACGAACGAATGCATTTTTTAATACAATTAAGAGTGAATATCGTTATATGTATGTTTATCAAGGTAGTGTGAGCGAGATACAGGCGAGTGTGCAACCGACACCCATCACCCTACCTACCCAGCACGAGGACACTGGGGTTTGCACCAATTTTAACATTTCAAGTTGAAAATAAATCTATTTAAAACAATAAGGGCTGTTATTTGCCGGAGTGACAGTGTATAGACTACAGATCATTAATATCAAGCCAAAATTTTGGGTGGTCACAGAGTCTTAAGCTTTTGCACGTAGAATTAGAGCTATATGTCACGGTCGCTACTAAACTGCACATATAGCTTCGGTCAAGGCTGCGAGCCTTCTCATTGTGCGATCCACTCTCCTAGCAGAAGGCGAGATACAGATATGATTTCTTGATATGACCACGGCATGCACGTTCACAGAGTTCATTACCCGTATATGCTAAAAAAATTTATATCCTATGTCCTTTTTAGGCAGTCTCTTACCAATTTTAAAGCTAAATGAATATCCGTCGAGGAGAGGTTTCTTGACAGATCAGGTATAAAATATTTTGTCAACAGATTTTTACCACCTTAGATTATAGAAACCTGGTCTTAAAAATGGTATTTAGTTCTAGGTTATAACCATAACAAAAATGGTTTAAGTTTTCTAATAACCTGGACTACTCATGATATTTAATCATTTTTATTTATCCATTTATTTCAGCATCAAGGCCATATTAATATATTACAATACATATATTTAATAAAACTTAAACATACTATAAATACATATTATTAAATACATAAACATTCTTTAAAACTAATTGTAATGTATGTGATTTAAAACAACTGTCAATGTCTAAATAATTACAAGTAAATTACAACTGCTTACATTCAGATATCATCTTAAAATCATTTAACAAGCTTTTACTGAAATATACCCATCAACACGAATTAACTCTTCACTCTTGCCTTTACGGCAATATCAACCTTAAAACATCGACTTTAAAGGTTGCAATAGCTTGCAAATAAACTCAAGAATTCACAACCGGTGTGACTGACTGCACAAAACGGGAACTCTAAGAAAATTAATCATATAAGCTTCTTATACGGAATTCCGTGGAGTCTTAAGTCTTCATTTGAGTTGAAGGCATTTATACAGGACTTGGTTTACCCGCAAACTTTGGATAACTTGAAATAAATTTGTTTAAGTTTTGTGTCTACGTGGATTTCATTTAAATATGTTTTTATTGTTTATTGTTCACTCATGTAGTGAGGGAAAACCAACAAATAAACAGTAAATAAGAAAAATAAATAAATTGTAATCATCAAAAAGACATTCGCAGGCTATATTAAAGTCAACACTAGTTGCACTACTTGACACCATCCATCTGCCTAGCCTTTTCCCAACTACGTTGGGGTGCGCTTCCAGTCAAACTGGATGCAGCTGAGAACCAGTGTTTTACATTAAGCGGACTGCCTGTCTGACCTCCACAACCCTGTTACCTGCGGCAACCTTCACCCTTGGTAAGTTGCACTACTTGACACCATCAATGACATTTTTAGGAATAATTCACAAATATTCAATATCGAATTATACGGATTAATATTACAGATGGACGGAGAAACTACGGATCTAAAATATTAGGTACTTCTACTCAATAAGTATCACCTGTTTCACAGAAGCAAACGTCATTATTACCAACACGTTCATAAAAATCACGATAATCATAAAGAAAACCAATCTCAATTTTCAAACAAAAAATATCAAAGGTGCAAATCCAAGCAAAATCTTGATTTAATATAACGCAATATAAGATCGCAATCCATCAACCCAAAGACGATTATAGGGAAGAAAAAAGTTAAGAAAAAAAAAACTCTTCAAACGTATGTGTACAAAGGAAAAAAAACAACTTAAACTTCAAAGGTTTTCCTTGGAAATTGAGTAAGGATTTTTTGTTACAACAAAGGGATTCGATTATAGGTGAAAGAAAAGAGGCCTCGACACTTGTGTGCCCGAATGTACCGGGACTGGCGAGAAGAGTTTTATTGAATGGCGTTTTATTTCGTTGGTGTTCTGATTTGAACGTTTTAGCTAAGTGTGTCTTTGTACTCAGTTTATTGGTTAAATTGGTCATTAGTTTTTAAAGACTTTAGCTATATAAAATTGAATACGCACTGAAAACTTTATGAAACCTAAGATGCCTCTCAACAAGTTTGTTTGCATTAGTAAGACAAAAATAAATGATTATAAATGACCCATTTAGCAATGTATAATTACATTCCACCCGAAACTGGGTGGGCTCGGTCGAAACATTCGGGGAAGTGTTGGAAGCAAATGGATGAGCCTTAAGTAGACATTATGATATTTTTTCCTAAAAAAACTAGTAAAAGAAACTGTAGTATTTCCTAGTTGCTGGTTCATAGATATTAGTATAATATTAGTTCTGACTAATTAAAGTTAAAATAAAAGATAAAAAAAACTGACTAAGTGCGAGAATGGACTTCGCCGCTATGAAGGGGTTTGCCTTCACCTACCATTTCAATCTGTGAAAAATTACGTATCATATTATTACCTTACAATCCCCTTATATCTATATATTATTCTTTATTTTATTGTATTTTAGTTGTAGCGGACAATGGAAATCAACATAATTTTGGTGAAAGATTTCAGCTTTGCATAGTTTATTCAAGTTTAATGAGATACAGTCCGATGAACAACAGACAACGTATTCTTAGTAATTAGGGTTCCCGTTTTACCGCTTTGGGATACGGAGCCCTAAAAATATTCAATTCGATTATTTTTGTTGCCAAAAGAAAGTCATTCCATCTTGCAAAAAAAAAATTTAAATTTTTAAATGTCCCCTCAAAAACACAAAACCTACACGATTAATTCACACACTACTTTCTTAATTTTATCCAAAAACATGTAAATCAAAAGAAAGAATTTCTCTTACGGAATTTCTGACCTAAACATCAGGTCAATATTCTCTTGCACTAAACACGTATGACTCTCGAGGATGCATAACGTCGGTTTTCGTGGTCTCCATGCAATATTACATGTTATAAATTCTTACACGTGAGTATTTAGTTAAGAATATCAAGAATTTATTTTATTGGTAGCCATCTTTTTATAAATTTAATGTATATAATAAAACTGAGGGTTGGTTTTTAGAGTTTCCTAGTACGAAAGTCTAAAATACGTGTGAAACCCTTATAGATTCGTTCATGTTCTGTCTGTCTGCTGTCCGTCCGTATCGTCACCAGCCCATCTTATATTTCCGTAAACTATTTATAGACGAGCACAGTATTAAAACTTGGTTATGGTAAGTTGTATTATTTTAAGCCGCTTTAAGAATTTTTGTACCAAAAATAATAAAAACAAATTATTAGTGCGGAATCCTTATATAATTCATTATTATATAAACTTATAATATAAATTTAATTATATTTGAATTCTATTTATTTTTTTTTTAGTTATAATTGTATATGTATAATTAATTACGACTGTATAATATATTTTTTTTTTTTATATATCTATTATCCTGTAGACTCCCCTTATTTATTTTTGTTTTTTTTTTATGGAAAAAACTGAAAAACCCTTCCTCTCTCTCCCAAAACCATAGATACGCATGTGTGTGCTGTAGTATGTATATGGGTCTATGATAGTTCCTTAAAAATGGTACTGAGGTTCCGTTAAAACCCATTTTTCTGAAAGTCAATCCTTTATTAGTATAAGAACACTATCCAAAGTGCCAAATATGTGTGTGTATTTTTAACTTACCAAAAGTGCGAGATCTTCGACTTGCACCTCCAAGGATTTTTTTTTGATATAACGTGATAGCTATTATTAGTCGCTTAGTTTATGTGTAAATAAATTATATTTCATTCACCATTCTTCGTATATTCTTATTATACGATACCCTATATATTTGGTTGAAAACTGTCAGTAAAATTCTCGTATGTAAACGTTTTACGTATATATAATTTATTAAATATACAAGTTTTAAACCATTTACTAGTAAAATTAAATACTACTTACTATTAACGACAGTATTCAATAGAAAAATATATATGTTTACTAACAAAAATTAAAAAAGAAACGATAGGAAAGTTCACCGAAATTTTCCAACAAAACGTACGCTACAAATCACTTCACAGAAAAGACAACTTTGCGCCTCGATATCTCAGTAATTTAACTCCTCAGTTGAAAAATAAGGGTAGTTTCTAATAGAGAATTTATCAGGCTATCGAATTATATTACTTAAATTGTAAGCAGATGAAATTTGCATTTTGCATTTATGGGCATGCACCTCCATACAAGCATCCCATAGTGCGACGGGACGAAAATTATAAATTACTAGCTTCTGCCAGTGGTTTCACTCGCGTCCTGTCCTGCTCGGCGCACCCGGATAAAAAGTAGCCTATATAGCCTTCCTCGATAAATGGGCTATAATAAATGGGCAGTTATCTAACACTGGAATATATTTTTTTCAAATCGGACCAGCAGTTCCTGAGGTTAGCGCGTTCAAACAAACAAGTTCTTCAGCTTTATAACATTAGTATACCTAATTACAACGGTCACTTGAAAACCCTCAACCCCGTCTTAAAAGTAAGATAAACAAAGCATATAAAAAATCCAGTGTCTTAAACATAACAGTTAAGAGTTACGCAAAAGAGCGAGTAACACTAAGCGCTGTAAGTTTGGTACGGTTGCACAAAAAGAGCAAAATATTAATTAGCATCGCGGTCACGGAATGCATTAAAAAGATTGCAAGGCTTTCTGAATTCATTTGAATTTAAGGCGAGCTTTAAGATTTTTTGTGCTCTTTATGATCCTTTTAATGTGCACTAAGAATTAAGAAAAGCATCTACGATAATTATCAAGGTACTAGTTACAACAAAAAGGTATTTTAAGGTTTATATCTATGAGTCATAGCTACCTGATAATAAAGGTTTAAGTAAATAACAATAAATTAAATAAAATAGCAATATTTATAAAGCTCAAAGAATTCCTGAACCTATTCCAAAATATATTTCACTGTCAGACGGCCCAATTTTACGGAAGGATTTTTATCCAGGTGCGCGGAATAGTTTCCACGGGACACGAGTGAAATTGCTAGCGGATACATCACAAATTTCTAGTGAGTGACTCTGCGTACTGTCATACTTTTTGAAACCTAAAATGAAAAACATAATCTTCATAGAATTGAGGTATACTCCATCTCTGTACTTCTGACAAATCTCTCTGTTATGAAAGCTGTATAATACCTTGCTCCGACCTTAGCCTATGGCCTCATGCCAGCTAAGCATTGCTTATTCTATACCCACACGGTTGATCTTAGAAAGTTCCAGACGTATTCGCTGAATCTCTATGCAAAACAAATACGTATGTTAGGGTCGAGTTAGGTCGACGAGACCTGTCGTCATTTGCATCGCTCAAGACGAGTCTGTTTTATTTCTTCATTTTGTGGTTTATATTATGTTTACGTTTGATAAAGGAATTTGGGTAATTTGATTACTATTTCTCTTTAAAAAAAAATACATTAATATGGCTGTCTCAGTGTAAGTGTTTTGTAAATTCAGAAAGTTGTGAATCTAAGAGAGTAATCGGCACTTTCCTTACTTATATTCTAAATGCGAAAGTAGCTGTATTTTCATACCGTTTTCACAATCCACAAAACAATAGAACCGATTAAATGTTTGGTAGTCTAGAACCTGAGAATTAACAAAGGCTAACCTTTACCCGGGAGCGGGAAGAAGTTTCTTCAGGACGCAAGTGTGATCGCTGGCAACAGAATAAAATAAAATACTGAATGTGACGTCATTTGACAACCAAACAAAATACTATCATATTTACGAGTATATTCATTCCTTACACACACACCCACACATTCACACACACAACTCATGAAACTGAAAACGGCACAGTGAACAGTAACTGCAGTGTAACTTTCTCCTTACATGAGCGGGGTACATTAAAATATGTTTCAGTTTAATACTTTTATCGTAGCCAACAGACGGCATTTACTTTGGAACTTGCAGTCGTTTGGGCTGGATAGAAAGAAGGGAATTATGATACTATTGTTTTCTCTCGGTTTTACTTGCGAACAAGAATATTTTTAGTATATGAAGTCTGAAAATTGTGTTTTTGGAAGTCGGTAATAGATTATTTTTTTAAAGAAAGCCTATGTCAAAAATGCCAAAAATGGTTTACATTTTTCTGTACTGAAACTAATGGTAAGCGTTTTTCGGCAAATAATTTACGATTCTCAGAAAATAATATAAGCATAATATTTCATTTTAATTTTCAATATAAATTACAAAATATTATTTTTCACATAATATTTTAACATAACAATATTTTACGTTTATTTTTTTAATGAACCTACTGGCCCATGAATTTTAGACCAAGACACTATTTTTCACTGGCTTAAATTGTTTATAACGCTCAACGAAAAACACTTTTTTTCTCAAAGATTTTATCATAATTACATATTTTTAATAAAAGACGCTTAAATAAAAAACGTTTCAAATATTTAAGGATCATTTTAATGGAACTTTAAGTAGCTTAAGTAAAATTTATTATCTTTAAAGTTGGAATTAAGTATGGCACTATTAATGTAATTTACTACCAAGTGTCCCTCTTAAAAGCATTTTTAATGTACTTGAAAATTTGAATATGTATGCTCAAGCAAGTAAGGTTTCATACGGTATTTTTTGGTGAAAAATAACTTGCAAACTCGTATCATGATGTATGTTTAAGATAAATAAGAAAATTACCTATAACACTAATTTTATAAACGCAATAGTTTGTAAGGTATGTATGAATGTTTAGTACTCTTTCGCAGTAAAACGGCTATACCTTTTGAGATGAAAATAATGTGATATGGAGGTACGCGTTATCCTGGAGATAGTTATTTATGAAAGTCAAAGTCAATTTTTTTTTATTTCAGGTAGACCTATTACAGGTTCTTATGAACGGTCAAGCTAGTCGCGCGGTTCCAAGGAGTAGGTCTTGTTAAGAAGAACCGGCAAGAAGCTCCATGGAGACTCTTTTAAAATAACTATCTTGTTACAACAATTTCATTATAATGTGAGGATCACGTAGTTCAAAGAGTTGTCAAATGGTACTCACATTTTACAAAAGGCGCTTCTGGGGCAAATAATGTCAAAAAGAAAAGAAGTATAACACATAATAATTATATAGTAAAATTTCCTTGAAGGTGGTACATGGGGAACAGGTAAAACCTAATATTTGTTATAACGTAATGTTTGTTTGTTTAAATAATCGCGCGCATTTCAGGAATTGCTAAACCGATATGAAAAATCTCTCAGTGTTAGATAGTCAATTTATTGGAAAGTATGCAATCTGGTTGAAACCGTTGGCGCTATTTTATACATTCAAAAGTTAGCGTTCCCTATATTTACTGTCTTATAATAAACGTTTCATTCCACTCAATATCTGTTCTGCCAAAATCAGACGCCTCAATCTTCAGACCGGCTTCCTATTCATCAACAGACGGAAATAAATTCCCTCACACACACATACAAAAGACACCTGCATTGTTCTGAGTCTATCAATTAATATTCTTTACGTAACAAAAGCTTACGTATCGGAGTGGTATTGATGGAACTGTTCTTTGGAACGGTTCCATGATAAGAACAGTTCCTGATACTTTGAATTATGTTTGTTTTTTGTTTTAGGTGTGAATATAGTTTTGGTGATGACGGTTCTTGTTTAGGTTGGGTTGTTATTATTTTGATATTTATTTTGATATTACAATTAATTCATTTGATAGTATTATGAGTTGTATTTATAGACAGATATTTTTTTGAAAATCTGCCACTATTTTACTCTTTTACCTTTCAATGATGTGTATTTTTCTTTAAGTTATATAAGCTTTCAAGAGGGACTATTCAAATACACCTTTTTACCTACCTTGATGTTGAATATCATAATTTCAATAATCAATGGCACTGTTTTAAAGGTCTTTTGACACAAAGAAAGCCCTGGTTTTACTTTATAGTTACTGCATTGTTCCATAAGACGATAATTTTCAAAAACAAAAAACAATAAGATCAAACTGTAAAATTCTTTCGGCCACTTCCCACGAAGCAATCGGTATTTCAATACGCTTCAAAAACACAAAGACGGTTCCTCATTTTTCCACTCTCTTTCAGAAAACATCAACACACTTTTTATTTCCATTTTCAAAAACCAATCTGACGACTGTCACTTATTTATTTTTTGTCTCAAATGGAAATAAACCAAGATTAATTATTTTGTGATTCTTTCTGACTTTGTGATTGCATGATTTCTTGATTAGTCATAACCTTGAGGTAGAAATAAACTAGTTTTAAAAGAATGTAGGGGATGACCATTTTGGTCGTCAACTGAATGTGATTTTAGGTCACCAAGGAAGCTATTACTTAATTTACAAAAAAAAATGTTTTGGTATTACATATCTACAACTTACTATGTTACTATACTTACCTATGTTTGAACAGTTGGTTAAAGTTTCAAAGCAGATTTCTAATTTGTTTTTTTACTCATTAAAAATCTATTTTGAGACCATAATAACAGATACCATGGTTCATGCAGCAGACTTTCCTTTTGTAACCCTTTAGCACGCTTGCTTATTTCCATACTACGATCAAAAAATTCTTAAACAGTTTCTAAATTATATTTAGAAAAATACTTATATCACACAAAAGCCGCAATGCCAAACAACGACTTAGATTTAAAAATTCCTAAACAAAAAACGCTGTGAACTGAAATTGGAGCGTTCAAACAAAAGGGGTAAAAATTAAAAAGTTTTCCAGCAAAAAATCTCAACAAGATTTTAATTTTATATTGAGGCAAGATAATAAGAAAGTGGTGGAGTTTACCAGTGAAACTTAAAAAACCGGCCAAGTGCGAGTTGGACTCGCGCGCGAAGGGTTCCGTACCAAGCTGTAGTTCCACGCTTGAGTAACAGATGGCGTTGTATTCAAATTGCACTGTCTTTATAATTTATTGTATGGGGACCCCCCTTAATATATAACTTTTTTAATTTTTAGTATTTGTTGTTATAGCGGCAACGAAAATACATCATTTGTGAAAATTTCAGCTTTCTAGCTATCACGGTTAATGAGATACAGCGTGGAGACAGACAGACAGACAGACAACGAAGTCTTAGTAATAGGGTTCCGTTTTTACCCTTTGGGTACGGAACCCTAAATTTTTTTTCTGTTGTGTACTTTAATAAACATACTTTGCTGTTACCGACAAAGTGCGAGCAGTGTTTTAGTGCATTTCCTCGCATTTTTTAACTGTACCTACATCATTATTTAAGTGTCAAAGAGAATAAAGGATGGAATGTGTCAACAAAATTGTTTGAAAAACTTTTTATCGTCTCATTACTGGGTACAGTACCTACTCCTCTCTCACAGAGAAGGATTTGAGCGTTAATCATCACGCTTGCTCAATGCGGGTTGGTGATTTTAGATTTAATAGTTCAGGTTTCCTCGAGATGTTTTCCTTCACCTTTAATTGAGTTCGGTGTCCAACATATACTAAGAAAGTTTATTTATTTATTTATTTATCAGGTTTATCAACATACATCTGCACTCTAGTACAATTAAAAAAAAAATAACTTAACAAAATTGCCAAGTGCCATATACAGTTACAGATAAACACATCATGCATAAAAATTAAATCAAATTAAAAATTAAACTAAAACTAAACTAAAATTAATTCTTATTGATAAGAAAACAAAAATAAAAAAAACAAATACTGTTCTGATATAAAAGGTGATTTGATATAAAGATGATATGATGAGGGTTATGAAGATGATGGTTGAAAAAGTTACCAGGTATTACCAACCAAGTTCATACAAACTTGGTTGGTAATAAGTTGCATTGGTACTTGCCTGAAATTGAACCCTACCTGGAATCATCAATAAGTACCAAATTTTGTAAGTATGAACTAGAATAAATACTACGAATAAATTAATAGTTTTCATTGACGATAGTTCAACACCGCTACTTCAAATTCCAAAAAATATCGTACTACACTATTCCACTATTCCATAATAATCTAGAATATTCTAGAATAATCTAGATAAACAATTCAGTATTCCCCTCGCATCATACGTCAGTTCAACGACCTTTAGACATGTACTTGTAAGCCGGAGCGACACCGTTCCGTTCGTGTTACATGCTTCAATGCAATTCAGCTATGAGCGAGATACTCGGAGTTGCGTACTACAGTTTATATTTTAATAGGTAAATGCTGTTCTAATTTTAATGAGCGTCGCGTCGTCATTTGTTATGCGTGGATATGTAGGTTGAAGCGATTTTGTAGTCTTGAGATTTTATGGAAATGCATGCATCCAGTGTTAATATTGTAGACCGTATTTATCTTGAAAGTTTCAATTCTTTAAGTAGGTTTTTATGAATAGATCTTTAATTCACTTCTTTGTAATGTACTCTCTAAAACATCTGTATGCGTTGTTTTTCAGGTATTTTTTTATTTTATTTACAAAATTTAATATTCCTCTTATAGTTTTTCATTAAAGAACTTTAAAATAACAAAAAAAAATCAAAAGAATATATTTATTTTGGCAACTTAAGCTTCTTTAGCCGATATATACCTGATGCATCCTATCATATAATATAAGAATCTAAGTTTGTTACTCTTACACAAACGGCTGAAAAGACGTTGATAAAACTCGGCAATAATATAGCTTACAGAAAGTAGTAGTTTCTTTGGAAAGCAAGCGAAACCGCTGACGGAAGCTAGTTTATTACAATATAACAGAAGGTGGGATGGCGGTCGATTCGTCAATGCCGATAGTCAGTAATTAATTTGGTTAACCTAGAAGCCGAGACTAGCATCGTTCCTCCAATTAGAATGCAAGACGGACCAATTACATCGTTTGACTAATATACCTACTGTGTTTTCGGTAGTTATATATTTTATAGGTATTTAGATATTATAGACAACATTTTTTTGATTACTGTGTAAGCATGTATACTGGTGAGACAATATTGAAAAGAGATGGCTGCATTTTTTAAATATCACTTCATATAAGTCAGTTATAAGACCAGTCCTGACTTATGGGAGTGAGACGTGGGCTGTAACGAAAAAACATGTCAGTACCATCCAAGTTGCTGAGATGAAAATGCTGCGGTGGATGTGCGGAGTAACGAGGCTCGATAAAATCCGTAACGAGTACGTGCGCGGTAGCCTTGGAGTACGTGACGTCGCCGACAAGCTGCAGGAGAACCGGCTGCGATGGTACGGACATGTAAAAAGGAGACCACCTGAGTACATCGGCAATGCGACACTCAATCTTGACATACCCGGCAACAGGAGCAGAGGAAGGCCAAAGTTACGGTGCATGAGTGTCGTAAAGAAAGATATGGAAAGCTGCGGACTCGTAGAAGAAGATGTCCAGGACAGAGCGAAGTGGAAGAAGAGGATAAGGAAAGCGGACCCCGTCACGAGACGGGACAAACGCTAGGAAGAAGAAGAAGACTTCATATCAAAATATTGAGTAAACTTCTTCCTACTCACAGATAAAAAGTAAATTGTGTTCCTTCTCAGGATCTAGACTGACTGTGTTAAAAATCAATTGAATTGGTTGATTATTAATCAAAGTAATTGATGTAGTTTCTACTTGAAAGCTCGACTGGCAAACAGAGAGAGATATTTTCGCATTCATAATTTTAGTATGGTTCTAAATGCTGGAAGTAACATCCTTCTTACTCACATGCAACAAACAACAAATTTTGCAAATCCACAGTTAAAAAAAAGAGAACAACAAATATTAATGTCTTTTACACAATTTCTAGTTCACTGCTAATAAAATACAAACTACAATATCAAAGAATATAAAACAAGAATTCTCATCTCAATACATTCATGTAAACGTTTCGTATTGTATAATTTATAAATTCATGTTGAATATTATGCAATTTTGTACGTAACTGTGTTTAATATCTGATAAAATATTCTTGAACGCTTTTTCTCTGGTTTTTGTTCTATTTTGTATAGCTATTCACTTTTTTTATTGGCTTGAAAGCGCTAATCTCAGGAACCGATTTGATTTTTAACTTTAAATGTGATTAACTTACTAGTTGTAAGTAAAAATCAAAGCGGTTCGGCTTCAGAAGGTTCTACTTTCCATACCCAGATAAAAAGTGGCCTTTGTGTTATCGTTACTAATATTATAAAGAGAAAACATTTTTGTTTGTTTGTTTGTACCCCAAGAGCTCCTAAAATACTAAGTCTTAGATTATTCCCAAGTAATATAGGCTATATTTTGTTCGAAAACTTCCCTCAAGCCGCAGGTGAAACCTTGGGAAACAGCTAACTATGATATATAAGCTATAGTATCGCCAAGTTTCTCAAAAATCTGTTTAGCCATTTGCGCCTGAAAGAGTAACAAATATACACACATCCTTACAAAATGTTGCATTTATGATTAAATAGGACAGTATAGGATACTCGGATTTCTTGAGCTTTTCTATCCCAGTATTTGAAACATCTCACATAGATTCGAGTGAAATCACTAGCGGAACCTAGTCATAAATTCTTATTCTCCAGGTAACTTGCCAGTCTTTTAAAAAGCTACCCTTATTGATGAAATTCCCATTTCCTTATTATTTTCCCTTTCATTTGAAAAAGGTAAATTTAAAGCCAATAAGAAAATATTTATTGCTCGTGGTTTGGACGCGAAATTAAAACATAAAGTTTGCTTGTAGGTATACCAACTTTGTAAAGCTATCAAAGTCAATTCAAGTCAAAGTAAGGTGTAGGTTGGTGATTGGTTTCAGCGGCCCGTGTAATTTGAAAAGGTTTTATATAATAAAATTATTACAGTGTACGATAATTACTGTTTATTATACTTTTGGTAAAACTGATTGGCATGTTGTTTTTAATATTTTTTTTTGTTTTTTGCTACTAGGTACTAGCTAACTTCTGTTCCCAAGTGCTTAACTATTTATCAGCCTAAATTGAATAAACGGCTTTGAGTTTGAGTTCTATTAAAACAAGCTTCAGCCAGCGCGCTGGCTGAGTTTCACCCACTCCTAATGTATACTCGTACCCGGATAAAAAGTAGTGCATATGTTATTCTGATTTATTATATACTACTGCCCAGTTTCATCAAAATCCGTCCTGTAGTTTTTGCATGAAAGAGTAACAAGAGTACAGTATACATATATTCTGACAAACTTTCTCATTTGAAATATTAGTAGGAAGGGTTACTGCGAACGTCCAATAATCGTCTCTAACGATAAATTAAATTAAAATAAACGTAAAACAAGCTGAATCTATCAGTACAAGTCTTGTATAAAAACACTACTCCAATCTAAGTAAAATACTGATTCAGCTAAATTGGACCCGGTTTTTCCAGCTGAAAAATGGTGCCAAATGCACTACAAATCACTGCAGACAAAAACCGGTCAAGTGCATTTAAATAAATTATACTGAAGATGCGCTTTAAGATGCGAGTGCAGTGCACCGAGAAATATTTTGTTCTGATTTATAGCTTTGCATTTTATTGCAGCGTGACTGTGTTGTATGATGGTTGGTGGAATTTTAAACTACGATGTAAAAACGTAACCTCCCTTGGTAGTCGGCTAAAATGAGGGGTATTATTTGATTGACCGTTATGTGTATGTTTTTACCCGACCAATGTTTTTGGTACTTGTAGTTCATAAATAGATTATCAATTTAGGTGTGTTTTTTGTTGGTTGACTGCATGTTTTTAAAAGTTTAAAAAAAAGTTATTTGAGGGTAGGTCGAATAAGGTATATTTTTTTTTGTTTTGTAAAATTGCAGGTTCTGTGGATGTATATTACGGAAATTGTATTGAGTTCGACCAAACGGTGTAAATTGAAATGAAACCATTTTTTAAGGAAGGTTTTTTGTGAATCGCCTTCTTTTGTGTGCTGCCTTGCGGTTTACTCGATCAAGCACAGTAAGGCATGTAAAACTACTACAGGTACATCAGTTTTTGAGCAGACTAACAATGCTTAAATCCCACTCGTCCACTACTATCAACCCTACAAAATACAACGTTATTTATTTTCCTGCGCATTCCACCAGTCTTCTTCTAACACTTACTAAACTGAGCTCCCAGCTTTTTAGGCTTATTGCCAAGTCCACCGTTTCTATAAATCTACCGATCACCGATTATGACGTAATCCGTGCAGCTCATATTTCACTTAAGAAAAGCGAGTGACAATCCGTAAAGATTATTTTCTCTTCGTACCGTGAATCGACATTGCCGATTTTCTAGGTACACTTAGCACAGAAAAGTATTGGGTCAGACGACATTTGGCAGAGATCCAAGGTACAGTCTTGTAGCGTTTTTCTTTTTTTTTCAACTACATTGTTAAGTAACAGAGCGTAACCGATTTAGCTATAAATGGGGCGATGGGGTTGCATATTTTTTATGGAGTTCTTTTTTTGAATTCGACGGTTTGTGACGTCAGAATTGCGTATTTCTGACAGCTTCGTGTGTTCTATTATGTATTTTTTTTTTTTGTAAAAAGTGAGCGTACCTTTATGGCTGTCAGTTTATTTTGGGAAGAATGGAGTTTTCCTCAAATGCAAGACGATGGTGTTGTATTTTGTTTTGATATGTGTTACATATCCGTATCGGTGTTACATGGATCTATTCATGAGCCATATTTATGAACAATTCGATATATTCAATCTTATTTCAGTCCGACTTCTAATACCTGTAAGAAGTGGATCTTTACTGACGAGATCAGACACATGCAATCACTGGGTAATCGGCTAAGTTTGATAAGACTGGAAGCTGACCTTTATGTAGTTAGAAAGGACAGATATTCAGACACCTGGACCTGAACTCTCGTCAGTAATACAGAATCAATAAACCTTCAACAATCAGAAGATTAATTTTATCATTAATTCCTTTCTGTTAGTTTGAAACATGGAAAATGTTTATAAAAGTACCAATTTTAACATAAATTTCTTTTGAAAGCTAACAAGAGTATACCAAACTAAGTAAATATGACACATTATTTACATTATACATAACATATTAACAACATCTTGTACATACATGTAAGTACAAACACGGCATAGCAGGTGTTCTCTCAGAGTGTAATCGCATTAGATGGGTCAATAGCTACAAATGTATTAATAGCTTCTACTATTTATATCAATATTTGCTTTAGTACTTACTATTTATTAGGCTGGTAGTCAATATTTGTGGTACGAGAGAGTATTTACTTTATCAAAAATATTTTATGGTGGATTAGTTTCATCTTGGTATTTCAAATCGACTATAATTTGGCAGGCTATCAATGATTAGCATTACTGCTTAAGTTTCAACAAAATATTTGTACAATGTTTTTTTTTATATTGAGTTACTAATAGTAACTTTTCGCATCTAGGTGAAAAGTAACTTATGTCCTTTCTCAGGCTTTAGACAATTTGATTGAAAGCGCGACAGACAGACAGTCCTTTCGCATTTATAATATACCAAAGTAAAGATTACTTTTATCTAAGTTTAGTTTTCTTTTCAATATTCTGAGATCTGAAACGACTAACAACTCACATACCATAATATTCCTTCCAGGCTAACCAAGCTACAAACAACAGCTTTTCAAAAAAAAAAAACAACAGCTTCCCTGGTTAGGTAATGGGCTAATATCCTCGCAATCTATATAACTATATATATAAAATTCTCTGTCGGGGTATTTATTTTACACCTTACCACCGCCTGTGGCCTGGAACCGCGCCAAAGTGATTAATCTTGCTATCTACCAGCTATGTCATTCAGAAAACAAAAGTTTGCAATAAGTTCAAAAATATCAGCCATTTTTCATAGTTTAGTTCTTCGTCTTAAATTTTGGAAGGTGTTTTCGGAATTTTCCGATACTAAAACGCAGGTTTAGTGCTTGAAATTGTGATTGGATTTTGTTTTTAGTTCCTTTTGTATTTGGTTTGAAATTTAATTAAAATACATACCCCTTTCACCACTTCCTAGTGTTATGGCTCGTAGTAGTATAGAATGATGCTTTATATTGTAATTAATTCATACCAAAAGTTTTGCCAATAGACTATAGGAATAACTACAGATGACAGAAAAATAAGTTCTTTTAAGACCATTTCATTTTTTCCCGTTCGTTGTAAAAACAAACAAAATGCTATTTCCACTTTATCGAAAATTCATTTGCTTACTCAATGGTTCCATTCGATCACCTACCAGTTGACAATATTTGACCACATTGCCTTATCATATGAAAAAAATCTTATCCACCTTTTAATACACTGTATATAGAAAGAAATAAGACTAAACCTAGAGAGTACAGAAACAAAACAAAAGCAGAGCTACAATCTACAATGATGGAATACACTGTGAAATAAAGTACGTAAGTAGTAGTAATAGTTCCGATACATCAAAAGATTGACGCCGCTGTGTGGGGCTGATTCGAAAAGTTTGCGCTCCACGACTTGACGGTGATTCTTGAGTATTATTCGCCCCTACTATTGGTAAATCTAAATTACCACCCATAACACAAGCTAATTAATAGCTTACCATGGGGCTAGCTAGACCGTGTGTTAAAAGGTGTCCCGATAATATAATATAAAAAAAAAAATAATTAAAATAATCAAAGATTACGCTTTTAGAAAATATTCTCTAAATTCATGATTATTGAATCCAACTCATTATAAAACTAAAAGTTTGGATGTAAGAGATTGTATAATGATTTGGGCATGAATATTCGGTTGTTTATTACTTCTTCGCTTAAAACCTTTTAAATAGATTAACAAAGTATTTTTATCTATGTTTGAGAAGTGATAATTCTCTCGGGTACCTAATGGGGAACAGCTCAATATAAGCTAACTAGCAAGTAATATTGCTTCCATGAAACTTAACTGGCAGGTTTTACAAAAAATATTATAACAAATTAGAAACCAGAATCATACCCATACATTGTATTATACAGGTAGGGCTTTTACCTCAATAGACAAAGGTGATATTTGCCCAAATAATCAAATCATACGTCCAATATTCACCGACTACCCAGTTAACTCAATCGACAACTTATAGTAACGGCACCCATTCAGCCGTAACTAATGGCTAAAGATGTTACAACTTTGATTAACTCCTAGTTTTCTATACGATTAGGAATTTGTAACTGTTTTGTTTGTAGTAATTTGTTATTATTTGTGAGTGTGAAAGATATTAAGTGATACTATGTGTTTTCTGTGGTTTTGGCTACTTTGTGAAGTATTTTGTGTGGTATGTACTTGAGTTATCTATACTAATAATATTATAAAGCTGGAGAGTTTGTTTGTTTGAACGCGCTAATCTCAGGAACTAATGGTCCGATTTGAAAAATTCTTTCAGTGTTAGATAGCCCATTTATTGAGGAAGGCCATAGGCTACTTTTTATCCGGATGCACCGAGTAGTTCCTACAGGATGTGGGTGAAACCGCTGGAGGAAGCTAGTCTTTAAAACATTTTGTAAAAATGTCTTCAAAAAAACTTCTTAAATTATAGTTACGTTTAAATTATAGTTAAGTTTTTACTTCTTAAGCCTAATTCCTAAGTTTTAGCTTAAAATACATTGCAACTTTGTTGGCATAAGTACTGCAATCATGCCATTAAAATGTAGCCCACAAAGTTACATCCAACAACTGAGTGACGGAACCCGCTCTAATTAAACCAAATGTGACTTGACTGACGTTCACGTCAGTGTTTAAATTCACTACCATGATTTTCTCTTTGCAATTTGGCTTTTAATCACAGCTACGTCAGTCAATTAATTTTGTCTCTCAACTGCACTGTATAGACAACAGCACATCAAGTTACCACAATCTGTCAAAGGTCTGTAATCGATTTTCAACCTTATCACAATAGCGGAAGGTTAATGTTTGATTGGTAAAATTTGTCAGATTTGGGTACCTGATGTTGTTTGTACATTGATATTTCAACCAGTTCGACCGGAACAGTTTCGACAAGATTCTTACGGTCAGTTTCAGAGATTGCAGACAAGCTTCTTTATAGCTATCTGACTATGCTATCCAAAATTAGTCAACATTAAAAACATTTCTATGACATTATCTATCAGATAGCTATCGAGAACTTTATCCAGAACCTCTGAAATTGTTCCTTAAAATAGAACAGTCAAATGGAAGTACCTAGTTACCTGTACTCCAAAGAAGTCCCTAATTTTCAATAATTTTGATACTTTCCATTAATATTTTTTGAAAATATTTTGAAATGTTAAATATCTAAAATATTTTACGTGAAAGTACAAGAAACAAACTTACTTGTTTTTCACAAAACTGTATGTCGTCGAAAAAAAATGTATGTCGATAGTAGGGGACACAAACTCATTCAATATCGATCGAAACTTTCAGTTTATTGAAAAATTCTGTTGTTTCATCCGATTACAGGGCTGTTCACACGGAAAACCTTTATTTTTAAACTTCACGCCATGAATTTAAATTTGGGTCTCGAGTTTTGGGCTTGTGATGAATGAACATACAGGATTGATTATGTTTGTGTAGGTACATAGTATGGGATACGCCCGAATTGCTGAAGAGAAAAAGGATTTCGCAGATTCTGGATTGTACTGTGTTTTCTCTGTATGTTAAGATATACATTATGATAATTGTAATGAATAACTTCCGTGGTTCTGACGAATTAAAATAAATGAAGTAGAATGGCTTCCATGATTATCTACATCAATGTGGGAAAAAATACTTTCAGTTATTTCAAAAATTTTCAATTTGTTAATTGTCAAACTAGGAAACTACAGTCAGGTTAAATTCTATAATACCCAAGACCTTATTAATTTTTTGGTAACATATATCTTCAAACAACCCCTCCCGCTGTGGATGTAGCGTGAAAGAGTCAGACTCTTACTGACTAAAACCCACCATGTTTCTATTCACCAACTATAACAATATCCGAAGCAATCTTTATCAATACGTATGTGTATGTGGTCAAACGACGACAATTTTATGGTGTAACCAATCCCAATATCGCAGATATAAATTATAACCATAAAAATAGTTTGAGATGTAATGAGGAACGAAGTGGGGTGGCTACATCTTATGGTGGGATGAGACATTTGATGTGGTTGAATAGAGTGACCATCATTTTTGGGACATATTTTTTGATATTTATTCAATTTTGATTTTTTTTCCTTTAATCAGATATTAGGACATCTCAGACTAATCAAAAATTAAAAAAAAATAGTTTTTATATCATATCCATGTTTCTTATTGATTTGGTAACAAAAAAGGATCTATCAGTAGAAATTACATTGATTAGATAATGATTCTATTCGTTGCATATTGCCATAATTAATGAGAAAAATATCTTAGAAAAAATAAACAACATTGTGTCTGGCTCATCCATATTATCACAGCGAAGGGAATTATTTAGACTTGGTTTCATATATATTTTTTATCTTTATTTAACAATTTTTACTATTAGGTATATTATTTATTTCATACATTTTAACATTTTTAAATATTTTATAAATACATATAAAAAATAAAACATTTAAAAATATAAAAATAGTCTCCCACCGGCATCGGGAACAACACAATTATTATGAACTAGTTGGATATTTATGATTCCTATAAGTCTATTTTCAATAATTCAATTCACTCATTTATATAACAAAAACAAATCTTAGCTGAAAAAACCAATATCTTTTAACACATTCCATTTTATTATTAGCCTACCGCAGTGCCTTTCTAGTTCTCATTTTATCAAATCGAAATCGGTTTCAAATAAGCAATTTAAGTCTTTGAATAAATTATTCTACCCCATAAATAAGTATTTAATCAGCTACCCCGAATAACCAATAATGGAAAATTGTGTCAAATAAGCTATAAAATACTTAGAAGAAGAAATTTCTTTGGAATAAACAAGAAATTGTGACTTATTAAGTAAATTGGTACTTTAGATGTTGAATTATATTTTTGTGGTTATTTCTTGGGCACAAATTATTTAATAAATTAATTGCTCTTCTTGAAACAAATCAAAGGTTAACAAAAGGTTTTTAGGGTTCCGTACCCAAAGGGTAAAACGGGACCCTATTACTAAGACTTCGTTGTCTGTCTGTCCGTCTGTCTGTCTGTCCGTCTGTCTGTCTGTCTGTCTGTCTGTCTCCACGCTGTATCTCATTAACCGTGATAGCTAGAAAGCTGAAATTTTCACAAATGATGTATTTCTGTTGCCGCTATAACAACAAATACTAAAAATTAAAAAAAAATAAAGTATTAAGCCTGTTGATTTATAATAATTAATTGCAAAATTGTATACTAGTTGCGCCATCTATTAGAAATAATGTACGGAACCCTGCGCGAGTCCAACTCGCACTTGGCCGGTTTTTTTGATTTTAATTCGTATCATCAGCTTTTGCACTGTCCCATTGCTGGGCACAGTCTTCTTACACAAAGAAGGAAAAAGTTCCTATGTAGAGATTAAATTTTCTTATCCCTTTTATTTAAAAAAATATTGACAATTATACGTGTAGGTGGAAAATTTAAGAAACCTTATCTTTTTGACGAAAATCCTAGTTTTATTCTTTTTAACGCCGAAATAATATAACTAAATTCTTTTGTAATTTGAGGCAGCTCAACGTGAGAGATTTTTAATTAACTTTAAGAATAGTCTTTTATAGTTTTTATCAGTTTCAAAGAAAAACTTGAAAACTTACTGGCAAGTTAATTTGCTTGTCTAGAAAATACAAAATACTTAACTTGCGATAAAATATGAAACAATACTGTAGGCCTTGACACACTAAGAACACTTAATACAATATTGCAGCTTTATATGCATAAAAATCAATATCAATAGTTAAGTCGATCTATCAAGACATTGAAATAAAAAAAAACGATTACAGGTAAAATTTTAACGGCAAGTGTAAAATCTTAACCACGCTTTTATTTCCTTTATAGTAGATGCTAAGATTAATATTTACAAATAATAATAAAAAAATCGGCCAAGTGCGAGTTGGACTCACGCACGACGGGTTCCGTACCATTGTCTATGAAAAAAATACAATAGGAATGGTCAAGTGTGAGTTACTTAAGTTGCACATTATTTCTAATAGATGGCGCTACTAGTATACACAATTTTGCAATTAATTAATATTAATCAACAGCCTTAGTAATTTAGATTTTTTAATTTTTAGTATTTGTTGTTATAGCGGCAACGAAAATACATCATTTGTGAAAATTTCAGCTTTCTAGCTATCACGGTTAATGAGATACAGCGTGGAGACAGACAGACAGACAGACAGACAGACAGACAGACAGACAACGAAGTCTTAGTAATAGGGTTCCGTTTTTACCCTTTGGGTACGGAACCCTAAAAAATACATTACTGTAATGTATTACTTTTTCAAAAAACTATGGCCACCCCAACAAGACACGAGTCTTAACGATCAATTGAATCGTCTAACTTCGGGTAAGTTCGTGTGCGATTTACGAGCAACCAATAAAACCTCTTAGATGATAGTAAACTGGGTTTTAACGGCATGTGCAAGAGTGGCGATGGTTCAATATGAGGAAGGTGTAACACGGTTAATTAAGCTTTGTTTAATTAAGGAAGGTTTTAGTTTATAATTAAACTGGCTGTTCCTGGTTCCCTTGTCTGAACTACTTCCAGGGATAAAACATAGAAAAAAATGTCCTCTCTAAGGCTTAACTAAAGAATATTTTCGATTCAGAAACTAAAAATATAAGTATTCTTTAGCTCTATAATATGATCTGTTAATCAGTTTTTAGGGTTCCGTGCCCAAAGGGTAAAACCCCATAGGGTCATGGCCATAGGGTCCCCCTATTGCTAAGACTTCGTTGTCTGTCTGTCTCCACGCTGTATCTCATAAACCGTGATAGCTAGCGAGCTGAAATTTTCACAAATGATGTATTTCTGTTGCCGCTATAACAACAAATACTAAAAATTAAAAAAAATAATTTCATAAATAATTGTACGGAACCCTGCGTGCGCGAGTCCAACTCGCACTTGGCCGGTTTTTTTATTGTTTCTCTGCCGGTCATAGGCCTCTTTTCAGTCAGAGAAAGAATGAGCGTCAATCACCACAAACATCAAACACGTTGAACGCCATAGGTCACATCCACATTTTGAAATCTATCGTTTGTCGTTCTCTTGGCGTTCAACGTATTAACAAACAAAAGATGTACACAGAACATGATAAAGTACATAAAATAGAAAAAGGTATACAGGCAGATTTTACAACCAATAGTATATCAGATTTCTAACACACATCAAGATACAATATATGCGCATATCTTTCATCAAAATCAATCAAGTTTAGTGCATAAACCAAAATAGGTACATTAAGCGTAAAATTTTAATTACTTGAGACAGAAAGCATTAAAGCACATTGAAACTCAATTCGCATTACCGTTCAATTTCATTCGCCAAAATTAAAATTGTTTTTAACAAGCAGGTGATTGTGTTACGATGAATTCAATGAATGTTTTGCAGATAGTAACCTAGTTATTGTCTGTAATGAAATATCTCTTTTGTGGTTTCGCATAATAAGAATTTAAGGCTTTTAAGGCTGTTGAAAATAAAATTATTGTAATTTAAGTACATTTGTTGCAGGTTGTTGCGTTTTCAAAGTATCTACAAATAAAGAACATCATAATATTGCATTTGCACATTTCACAGATTGCATCATAATATGTTAAACTACTACAGGCATTCGAGTAAAAGTATAAAAGGCTCAATAGATGGACTATCGGCCAAATTGGTCTTATGGCTTCTGAGATAATGCGCTTTAAAATGTACAAACTCTTCCGATTTATATTATCTACTATGTAACTAATAAATGCGAAAGTTTGTGAGGATGAATGTATGTATATGTTTATTACTCTTTCACGTAAAAACTGCTAGACGGATTTTGATCAAACTTAGCAGTAATATAGCTTATGTATCAGAATAACATATAGGCTATTCGGATAAAAAGTATTTGATCCAGACACTGTTTCTCTTCTTCACAGTTACAGACTAGTATTTCTCCGGGTGCGTGGAGTAGTACCCTCGGGAAGCGGGTGAAACCGCTGGCGGAAGCTAGTTATCTATAATTACAAACTCCTTGAATATCTCCAACATGTTGTAACCATTAAAATTCAGCCTAAAACCGGTACGTACTAAAAAGCAAGACAAACAACTATCCCATTCACCGAACTAAAGCATTAGTTATCATTTCCTCTCAATTTCCCCTTATTTACGTACTTGTCTTCCTAATTCAGTAATGAAGACGAAACTATGTAGTTTTGTGTAATCATTTTAACTT
The DNA here is from genome assembly GCA_002382865.2 of Heliothis virescens. Taxonomy (NCBI): domain Eukaryota; kingdom Metazoa; phylum Arthropoda; class Insecta; order Lepidoptera; family Noctuidae; genus Heliothis; species Heliothis virescens. The sequence goes on along the minus strand of NWSH02000519.1, from coordinate 16,218,782 downwards.
ATCTTGGAGGTCTCCTTAACGATAGCTCCTTGGGGACCCCTACGTTTTATATTGTAGGTCCTTTGAAAATCTGGAGGCATAACGAGGGTTGTATTATGTGGGATGGTTGCCAAGTTGAAATATGTAAGGATTTTTGTTGTTTTGTTATGTATTTTTGTGTAGAAAGCTTGCTGTTTTTCGTGGTTTCACTCGCGTTCAGTTTCAACTATTTCAAATCAGTCTAGTTGTTCTGAGATCAGCGCGTTCAAGTAAACAAACTCTTCAGCTTTATATTAGTATTAGCTACTGTCAGCAATTTCATCCACGTTTTCATAAACCCGGATAAAAAGTAGCCCATAACCTTTTTCAATATTCACTATCTAACACTGAAATAATTTATGAAATACGTCTTGTAGTTAATGGGATTAGCGCGTTCAAATAAAACAAACTTCAATTTTATAACATAAGTTTCTATAACACCCAAGAGTATCAAACTATTCAACGTAATATTAAATTGTACCATCATACACGCCTACCATCCATTGCTTCTTTTGTTCTAATAGACTGCTAAAATTTATTGTGAATATATCAAGACGTTAATATAGTGGCAAAGTTGAAAACTAGAACTATGCGGGTCGGTACACGACTTCGGCAATAAATCATAGTCACCAAGAAAGGCAGGCTCAGGCTGGCTGTCTGTCACACCGTTGTGTAACAGAAAATGCGAAACAAGACAAATTAAAATATATTATGTACTGTATTTGTTTTGTTTTTACGAATAATGTAAATGACTTTAAGAATGTAATAGTGAGATTCCAGTGCTGTGTGGCACAGTGACGCTCACAAATGTTTAATATTTGTATACAAAAAAAATAGCAGTGGCCTAGAAATAAGAACATTTATTTGCGTGAAACATGGTTTTACAAAGTTGTTTTGTTTTGACGTAGTTCTGCATGTTCCGCCGTAACATCGGCATGCAAATATTTACAATAATTTTTAACATTACCTATTAATGTCTAATTTACATAAATAAAACCCAATCATTAATACTCATAAACAATAACATTAAATAATCTCATACATATTATGTACTGTATGTTTATTAGCTATTTGTAAATCCATTTTGATCGCAAACAAATAAATATGCGCACAATTTTGGTGAAATTCTGCAATTCATAATCGTAACCCATTTTATCTATGAATTCAGTATTCAGTTATCAAATGACATTGAAAACATAATAAATATACCTACCTAAATTTTATATTAAAATTACGTAGTAAACCAGAGTTTCTACAGGATATTTTGAAAGGAAAAAGGCTGCACATTTACAATATTTTACTCAAACAAACAGGAACGATAAAATTTTATATTGAAAACGTTTAAATCATAAAAGCTTGCGCGCTATTTTATTAACTCATTGAATAAACATGCAGGCAAATGAAATATTTTATTCAACGTGAATGTGCGCAATTAATGACAACAACACCGGCCTATTTGTGTCTCATTGCTGAGTGAAAGCCTCTTTCTCATAAATACGATCATTGATTACTGCGCTTGTTCAAAGAAAATTGGCGAATTCAGACAATATTTAGCTATATTTTTGACGAACCTCCGCCAGTGCTTTCACCCGCATCCTGAGGTAACTTCTTCCAGTACCTACTCTGATGAAAAGTAGCATATATGTTGTTGTTTTTGCGAATTTGAATCTGAGTTTTTGTGCTTTCGTCAAGGTCGAATATAGCTAACTGCTTCATTTTACATCGCGTAAAATAAATTATGATCACTCTGTTTTATTACGACCATTAAATTAAATTAAATAAATTTTATTTCATTCAAGAATGAACCACATAATTACAATGCCTTGTGTTACATTGCGGTGTGATGCGCGGTTTCTCGAGACCATGATCCTATCCAAGCTCGATAAAAGAATACTGCTTGTGTCGAATATTCATGATTTTTCAGGATCAACCCTGTATGTTACAATTGGAGGAAATTGCGATTCCATAATCAAAACATGCTATAAAAAACGTTCAATAAATAATCGGAAGAAGAAACATCTATCTAGAAAAAAATATCTATTAACAGTTTCCCGTAGCCTAACTTTTGTGTATGCTTATTTCATCAGTTTATTGATTAATTCCGGTTAATCACGAAACCCTATTGCATTTTTAACATTTCTTATTATTAATAATCATCAATATAAAAAAAATACACTTTAATTTCAATACAACAATTATACTCTATCCCTTCTATGATGCAACAAATCCCACCATTAGCAAAATTCAAGCTATTATTGAACGTTCGAAACCATCGGCGTGGTTCTAATATAATTCAATGCGCAGTAAGCTTAATAGGTTCTAAAGGAGCCAACAGTAATAAATCGTGTTATTCAAGCAATTTGACTGAATAAATTGAATTACTAAATATTGCTTCGGATAAACTATTCCACTGGATTCTGAGAAGTATTTAATGGTAGTTTTCGTAACAATTTAGTTAGTGATCGTTTGCATGAGATACAATGGTTATGTGAATCGATTTATGGTAGTAAGTATATCACTCCATTCATTTATATTGATATAATGAAGCTAGAAGAGTTTATTTGCTTGAAAGCGTAAATGACTGACTGGTTAGTGGTTGGATTAAAAAAAATCTATGATTTTTTCTCGATAAATCGACTATCTGATAGATAGAAAGGGGATATACGCTATCCTTTGTCCAGTTGCGTGAAGTAATTTCTACGGTTGTGGGTGAAGTTACTAGCAGAAGCTAGAGCAAAATATTGGTACTTATTTCTTCAGTTGTTTTATGAATGGATGCCTAGATTTTTAGACAAGGAGGACCGTCCCGTAGTAGTCCCCACTACTTTCTCACAACGAGTAGTTCTTATTGACATTGTCATGATTGACAAAGCCAATCTACATTGGCAAAATTTAATATTTATCAAAGCAAAGTAATTTTGTAATTTAATATTTTTATAAAAATAGAAGTTTACCTCATTAGTGATGTTCGGTTTCATCAAAGAAAAGTTAACCTGGTCAAAAGGTCACAGAAATCCAACCTATGTGCGCAAAAACTCATTGATGTTACACATTATTATTTTACACTTTTTCGTTTACAAAATGTATCGAAAAATAGGTTCCTTTTTGCGTAGATTTCAACATTTTATTTAGGCCGCCTTTTATGTTCGAAATCTTTTAACAAAAGGTCCCTTTGTTACCAAAAATCACTTTTATAGACATTAAACCGGTTTGAAAGAGCTGGACTATTTAGGTCTGGCAAAATTATTCTTTCGGGCTTTTTCTAGCCATGTTGGTTTTTTCAAGGAATATAGGGTATCTGTTTTGTCAGGACCAGACGCATTTGCTTAAAACGTGCTCGTATACTTTTTTGCACTGTTTAAACTCAGGTAGAAACTTTTGCATGGAACTGTATGCAGTTGACGTGGGACGCACGGTAAGGCAACTTTTGCATACATGTTTTCTTGGCGTACTCAACTTTTGTTATTTAGCCGTGCATGGACAGGGTCTTAAGTGTTGTGTGATCACTTCGAAAGTTTACCAGACATGATGGGTTAGGTAAGGCATATGATGCGGGCCTATTTTACAAATAGAAATTGTTCTAATTAAAAGAGAGAAAACTGAATGAAGAATAATGTTGAAATAATGAAAAAAGACATCCTAAAATACAAACTTAACTTTGTCGTCGAAAAACTGTTATCCCGATAAATTGATAAAAGACGCGCTTAACCAACTGCAAGTCAGTTTAATAGACAGACGGACATCAAAATTACTCGAAGTTCGTAATTTATTGGCAGCGAAACCGCATTTTTTTTTAGTTTAGTGGGCTGAAACCACAAAAATGTAAGTACTGAAACAGGGCTGAAGAAACCACGCGTCACGCTTCGATGCGCAAAGAGACGCATCTATACAAACGTCGACACGTCAGTGTATTGCACTACACGTGTTTGATATACAAAGTGTAGTACTTACAGTCAACGCAGAGAGTCTCATAGTAGTCTATGATCCACCTAACGTAGATTCAGTGGGAATGCAAAAGGCCTCTTTAAAGTAGAAAACAGGTTGTGAATGAAGAAAAAATGCCCTAGGCTTGTAGGTAAGAGCTGTACAAGGTTACCAGATGGAAGATAAGAGTGAACTGCAACTAAGTGTTTCATGAATTCTCATTTTAAGATGATAGAAGTTTTCTGGTGTGATTATGTTTTTATTCACTTTTCTTTTCTTTCTTTTAAAATCGTACTTTTGAACTTACTATTACTTTTGCAGTACTGAATTCGTTTGTACAATTTCAACACGGTTGAATTAGATTCAATCTGCTTTGTAATGTGTTTTGCTAAATAGTTTGTTTGGTTAAACGCGAAAACCTTAGGAACGACTAGTCTCATTTGTAAACATCTTTGTAAAAGTACATTTATTGAAGACAGCTATAGACTATTTTTTATCTCGATGCGTAAAGCAGTTACTATAACGAGAGAAATCACGGGAGTTAGTACATTTATAGTTTTTATAAAAGTACTCCTAAAGTGAATAGGAGTAGGAGTCAAAGCCGCGCGGATCGATCANATTTGGCAGTAATTTTATTCACCTATCAAAGTCAGCCGCAGTTAAAAATCAAAAACGTTCCCGTATAACCCAAACGTTTAGAGTATGAACCGAATCCAAACTGTTGGAATTATTTACAACACTCGTTTCCGAGACGGCTGTTTGCTTTGGCTAGAATGTTTTGTCAGTTCTGCATCGAATAACTCTATGTGTGAACTGGAATATGCATTTATGTGGCAAATTATTATTACAATAATATTTGGTAGTATATTGTGGTAATATTGTCTTAACCAGTCTTACTTAGGGGTGCCAGGTTGCCTGGGTAACTGGGTTGTGGAGGCCAGACAAGCAGTCGCTCCATGTAAAACACTGGTTCACAGTTGCATCCAGTTAGACTGGAAGCCGACCCCAACGTAGTTGGGAAAAGGCTAGGCACATGATGAGTTATCATAGAAGTAATAAAGTGAATAACGATGTTTTTATAGCTATTGTGAATAATTAAATTCTGAAAGCTCATTAGCGACATCAGTTTGAAATCCATTTAGTGAATCCGTTTTCAATTCAATTTCATTCACTTATCGTTTTGTGAATACATTACGATATGCTGTTATTTGTACCGAACTGTGTAAAATGTTATTTATTTATTTATATGTTTTAACCACATCAAAATATTATATTGGAAACCTAGCTCAAACAGCGTTGTGAAAACTTTAAGTGAATTCAATCAAAATAAACGGGTTAAAGTATTTAAGCTTTTAGTCCCCATTTAAGATTTTAACATCTTTTTACGATCATGCTTTTTGGGTTACTACTTCGCACAACCAAATCAAGAAAATTTAAATAAACCTTGCCTGATCAATGGATTATGTAACACTTATATTTCTTGCAATTTTGACCAGTACCTCCTGGTTCGCACGTTGAAACAACAACAAACTCTCCACCTTCAAAATATTAGAAGTGAGATTTTTGTACATTAACCTCGCGAACACACGAGTTTCCTCGTCCAGATTTGATTACAAAATACACAAAACACCTAAACAAGATGGTCGTTACATGACGTCAGACTGCGCACTCGTATTTTTTCATATTTTCCCCAGAGTGCCATAATTCATGGAAAAAATGGATCAGCCGTACGACATACACAGGATACAGCGTAGGCTGTGTTTCTATTAGCGACATGGATGAAAATAACCTGGATATGGTTCATGGAATTTTGTTTATCGTAAAAGTCAATTGCGTCTCTATTATTGTAGAAGGCAAATATCACCTTTATTACCTTGATTTGAAAGAATTTTGCTATAAAAATTTACCTCCAAGTTGTTTTTATCTACTTGTTATCCAAATTGTCTAGATCAGTTTATATTGCTCGTGCAATTTTTGAAGACTGAATCTGTGCACAAATGAAAGTAATAGTTATGCTTCCTTGATAAACTGTCAAAATGTGTGTCGATCCCCTTTAGAGCCAAACAAATACATACGGATGCGATGCAACGCCATGTACCATGCGGCACCTTTTATGCTGCTCAATATCCTCCAACACCTGCAATGCGAAAGATCTACTTGCCGCCACTCATAATCACACTTCGTGTACATTAGTTTTAAGAAGGTTTATGTTTAGCATGTATTTATAGTATGTTTAAGTTTTTATATAAATATAGTATTGTATATATTAATATGGGCCTTGATGCCTGAAATAAATGGAATAATAATAATAAATAATAATGCCGTGTACATGCATAGCAAACTACTGATCCTTCAAAATCTAAGATCGTTTGCCATAGACTCACCAAGAACAAGAAGGCTCAAACACTCTATATACTGAAATTCTATTCAAAATGCCTTTGAAAACATATCCAGCAACTCTAACAGCCATGTCCATTCAGGTACAGTGCGTGATTTATTCCAGCGGAGTTACCACAATATGTCACTCGGTACAAACGACATACCATTCGGTGTGTACTCCGATCGCTCGTTACTGCTTACGGGTTTTACGATTTAACTCTGTCCAATTGTGAGAGAAATCTCCTGTTAGACTGGGTAATCAATTGGGGCCGTGATTGATTTGGAGGTGCTATTGAATTTGAATAAAAAAGTCGGGTCTCGGCTGCTGTAAAACTGAAAACAGAATAAAAACTTATGGTACAGACTCCAGCAGGTCAATCTACTCGAGTCTGTAAAATTTTACCAATCGAATAATAACCTTTCACTATTACGATAAGGTTGAGAACCTCTTGAAGAAAATTTACAGATTATGGTAGGTTAATGTGCTAGTGTCTATCACATCCAGGAATCGAAAAAATATACTTATATATTTTTATAAGTATACTTAGGGTGGATGGATTAAAGATTGAAATTAAACACAATTTATATGGAGCTACTGTTAAAATTTAATCTCTGATCTCTGAACCTATGAATCAATGGATAGATAGGTTATAAAAATCCAGCAAAAGTTTGGGTTTGGTTTAGTTTGTTTGTCAACTTATGGGTCTTTACACGATGTGATTCAGAACGCAATCTGTCTTTTCCCGCGTCGTTATCCTCAAAATGCGACAGGACATCCAAATATAAACAGAAAATCAATTTAAAACAATAATAATCATCCGTCCTTCCCCACAAATATAGTACCGCTGTAAGTTCAGTCTACCCTCTAATTAAATCACTGTATGTGGCGTTAATTACAAACAGAGCGATAGTTATCAATGGGTCATCATCACGCTACATGAGCTAGATTGAAGCATTGACATGGAGCCCATAGTTTACCCTATAATTTAGACCAATCAGATATGGGAGCATGGTGTTTATTTATAGGTTGTAATGTGGATTTATACTATGTAATGATGACTACTTTTGACCTCCGATGTATACAGAGGGATGTAATAAGTTTAATAGAAAGAAATAAAGAAAATTCCTTTTATTACGTGCTTAAGACACATGACACATACTGGACAAATCGTGAAATTAAGACATGATGGGAGGAATATGCGTCGCAAACACGCAATATGGCCTTCGCTAAGCTTAATGCTGCGACCCTGATAGAGACAGAGTCGCAGCGCTGATTTTCAGCGATAGCCGCTATTCTAACGTGATGACATCAAATTGGTGATACCTTAAAAAATAATAAATTAATCACTATGACATGGGTGTCTGCCTATAAACTTTTCAGCGGATGAACTGATTTAAATGCGGTTTTCATACGATCCATTTTAGCAACAAATCTGTAGAAATTACAGCAATAGTAATATTGGTATGTTCTTACTTTGAGTTCTGATAGGATTTACATTCTTATTATTTTGCTATCGAAATACTGTAAATACTGAAAACTTCTCTATTCTCTAACAAAAAAAAAACCGATCGGTTAACTTGAAAACTCCTTGAAGTCTCCAGAACCACAGAAGACAAATTCTGATTACTTCAATCCAATATTACTTAAACCAACAAAGTAAAACTCAATTACCACATCAAAATGAACTAACCACAACAATGTAAAAAGGGCAATAACTTAAAATGTCTCCGAGCTGATATTTTATTACACTTTTAACTTAATCCATGGTTATATGTCGTAAAAGTCCCATAAAATAGGTAGCAATGTAAACGCAGGGTATATCTAACACAATTAGGATTACCTTGAGAAAATGAGCGAATGGTTTTATGGTGTCTTAAGAGCTTATTGTATTAATGTTCGGGTGTAATTCTGTTTTCTTGTTGAGGGATGAATGTGGAATATTTTGTTTATTTATCTGGAAAATTATTTCGCAGATCTATAAAATAATATGCTGAAAAGTTTGTTTGCTTGAACGCGTTAATCTCCATAAACCACAAGATAGATTAAAGTAAATATTTCAGTGTTAGATAGCCTTATTTATCGATGAAGTTCCCGCGAGATGCTGAGGAAAGCACTGGCAAAAGTGAAATGATTTTTTTTGTTAAATTCATTAAAGGCTGTGGTAATAAAATATTAATTTTGCTTGCAAGCTCTATGCGCTCTGTTTGTGACTATCTCTCCATCTATTTACTTTTCCTTCTCTATCGTAATCTGTTTCTTATAAATTAAATTTGGTATCTAGTACATGTTGATTAATTTATCAGGGTCTAGTTCACCCAATTTTTTCCAACAACCAACCTCTAATTCTGATCTGCATTACATGAACACTGACCCGCATAACACGAAGTCTATTCCTATAACCGAACTCTAATTTAATCCAACTATTTTTATTCTTTTTTACCAAAGCCACGCTACCAAAAATATCTAACAAGAAACCATGCTCTTATACCACATATAGGTACCCAAACTCTACAAAATATATTCCGTCGAGTAACCAACCTGAAGTCACGTATTGCAGCTATCAAACGTTCAGCTATGCTATCCATCGTCAGTGCAGTTGAAGTTATTTGTTGGTAAAATTCTAAGCTTTGAACATGTTTTTAGAATTTGTATACTTGGAGACGAGTAGGTGAACTGTGAATATTGTTAAGATGGTGAAAAACTTTGATAATCATAGGGTCATAATTATTTTGTTTCTCATCTCACTAAACGGAACTTAGGGGTAACTTAGATAATCGTTTAAATTGCCCAATATTACTTATTTTTCAAATTAATTTTGAAGACTGCACAGTGATTTTCAGGGGATTAAATAGAACAATAGTTTTATTGTACCAAATAAATTAAGCAGTGTAATTGATCGTCTTGCGCCACCAAGTTTGCTGCAATGTTCTCGGATAAATTATGAATTTGTATTACTAAATGGTGAATACAACTAAGCAACTATTGTAACTAAAGACATTATAAGTTAATTAATTCGGTATAATACAAATGTATTGATATTTATAATCCCACTAGCTTCTGCCAGCGGTTTCACCCGCGTCCCGTGGGAACTACTCGGCGCACCTGGATAAAAAGTAGCCTATAGCTTTCCTCAATAAATGGGCTATCTAACTCCTGAGATTAGCGCGTTCAAACAAACAAACTCTTCAGCTTTATAATATTAGTATAGATTACAACGATCATCCTTCCCATCATTCTTAATAATAATTATCTCAATAATCACATATCACTCAATAACAAGACATGCATAAGCTGAGCATTTGATCCAATTATTTATAATAGAATAATATAATGCAGCGGAATATAGGAACTATAGTGGGTATGAATAAGACAAAGTTCAAACTGTATTTACTCTTAGTACTTAGTTTGAGTTTGGAAACTCACCTCGTGTTTCGGGAAACTGACATCGATGATTGAATCTAAGACCCATATAACTAACGGTACTTGAGCATCAATTTCATGCTAGTTTACACTTTGGAGGCAGTTGATTGGTTAATTTCATTTGATTTGGTGATTCAGGCTTGAATGACAATCTGTAATAATTATATAGGTCGAAGAATTTTGTATGCTGTATTACTGTGGAATTTCTGGGTTTGAAACTTCCACCAGTACCTAATTATGTACCTACAAATTGAGTTCACCATACTCTTTATTTTGACAGTTAAGAACATAAAAATTGTTTGTTTAAATATTTCATTCAGATGAACAACAAAATATTAATCCTTCCACTTTTGTGATCAGATTGAAAATCTATTAAAGCAATGTGACAGGTTGAGGTAGGTTGCCTGGCTAGCGTCTGTACATGACAAAAGCTTTAATATAAAATGTTCCCAAGAGAAAATAGCATGTCTTAAGTAAAAGTACCTAGCTTGTCTCATTAATACTTCAAGCAACATCGATTACTAGCGTAGTCTACACAGGATTTCGGTAATGGAATCCGGTTAGCAATTATGGGGTATGTTAGTAGAATGTAACGCTTTATTATTGTATGTATTTATATTGTATTTATTGTTGCAATTCTCGCGGTTATATCAGAACCATTACGATTAATAGCGAGGTCAGGAAAATGGAGGACAGCGTAATGTGTGTTAACGTTTATAGAAGTTCAAATCAAATTCTAATGAAAAATCGATTTTTTTTTATGTAAATTGGTGTACATAATAAGGGATATATCTATATATCTAAGATAAATGTTTTTCAATACGAATGGCCAGTTTTTTTCTACATAAAATTCTAGATCGTTTCTTGACAGATGCTATAGAAATATATTTTTAATTTTTGTCCACTTTTCGATGTCATTATTTGTCTGATAGCTGATGTAAACCTTTATCTGGAACTTGCGAGACAGGTCCTTAAACTACTGTCCGACGATTTATTAACGGGAATTTACAATAAAATAAACACTCACCCTCTACTCAAAAAAACACGTCTGTTTTAAAAAACTTAAGTAAAATAACACACCACTAGGATCCCAATATACCACAGTTAACAAACCAGGTTGTCATGGAAACCCACAGACATTAATTGCAATACAACTTCCACACCTTCGGTTCTCCGTCAGAATTTCAGTACCAAGCTTCAGGCTTGCTAATTGATTGCCTTAACACTATCATAATCTGCCAAGCGATTCCCAACTCTAATACCAAAGCAATAAGGGATAAATAACAACATAGTAATAGACTATATAAAGGGTGACACAAAACTGGCAACTTTCAAATTGTTCCAAAGTCAATTTATGCGGCAAGTTTGATATAAAATTATTTGGGACATACTGTTGTGAAAGATCAACAACAAAAACCGACCAAGTGCGGGTCAGACTCGTGAACGTAGGATTCCGTCTATCTATAAAAAAACACGTTTGTTATATGGGTATGCATGTTCTAAATTATTCTAGTTCTTTTAGTATAAAGTTGTTTTAGGGATAAATATAATATGTATGAAAAATATCAGCTAGGTATCACGGTATTTGAGATACAGCCTGGTGACAGACAGTGAAGTCTTAGTAGCAGGGTCCCGTTTTAACCTTTGGGTAGGGAACTCTAAAAACTATGGACCAATACTAGCTTTGGATGAGGAACCCTAAAACTATGGGGCAATACTTTTGTTTGGTGAGGCAGCTAATTTATTCATTGTTTGGACTGTGAAGGTGAGTTTGATCAACTAGTTGGTGATTTAATGTTTGTTTTTGTTGTTTTCTCATATTTTTGTTGTCATAAGAAATATTTGACTGATATTCTCAAATAGGTATATTCTGGCCCTGACGTGGAATTGCATCAACGACTTCTTCAGAGTAGCATTTCGGGAAGACCCGGTTTTAAGGACCCTAACAGGTACGGGGTTGTAACAACACCTATTTCCAGACTTCAGGCCGTTTTGGGAAAGTTTCTAAAACTAACAGCGATTTCTGCCCGACTCGGGAATCCAACTCGGGGCCAGTGCACGGTATTCGCACTTACGATCACTACTATATACTATTATGAAGTGGTCGTATATCTATTAATACTGTAAGATGATCTTCTCAATCCAATCTAGTCTTTCCAAGTGCTTTTACGGTGAGCAAATTCAAAAAGCTACTAAATTGCAATGAATAGCGTTGTCTGAATAAAGGAGTGCCGGGAAAACCGCTTAAAGTCACAAATGTGATTCATTCACATATTACGTTTGAAAAGAATTATATTTCAAATTCATAGTCCATTTTAACTTGATATCTCGTACTTTAAATAGAGGTGAAACTACCATTGTAGTAGATTTAAGTATCTAGAATGTTATTAAATATTTGTATCGCTTTTATTTGAGGTATCTGTAATATTTTTTTGCAGCTATATTTTAAGTGACCCTGTCTTTTAAGGACTGTTTTAAATTCATGACTTTTTTTTATCAGACATAACCTCATTATCAAACATAATAAGATTTTCATTTTATGGAATCAGCCCCATAATTTCGAAATTTCAAAATTGACTGTAGCAGTTTTCAACCCTACTTATTCAATATCTACAACAGCGTACTTTAACCCTACAAAACCGCTTAACCGACCAAAATGGCTCCCAAAAAAACTGTATAGCACATGAAAATTTTCGTCACGGCACTCAAATTACATACTTCATTGTCCTCGCGTACGATAGCAAACAATCCGTCACGTATTCCAAATTTAAAACCCGATACGTTAATAAATTGTGTTTCAACTGGCTGTCACGCTTGAAAATCGACGGGAAATGGGAGTCGGCCATATTGAAAACAGTGAGGAAGGCTGTGATACAATGGAATAATGAAGGACTGGCTGTATTGGTGACAAGTATAGTGAGGGGAAACAAAAGAGAACTATTTTATACAAGTTGAATAAGATTTGCGACACTACATCATAAGAGCTGTAAATGTATGTCGCCGACTGCGCGCCGCAATCAATGTCAATAATCAATTGCAAATGTCATATAACGTGTGACAAGAAGCTTCCACCTCGCGGCCGGCGCGCCGACCGCGCGCTTGCACCTCGCGGGCGACGCGTCGTAAGCGGTGACCTTAACTCGGTGCAGCGTATAAAAGCCTTTCAAAATAAATGAGCTATCTAACATGAACATCTTTTTCAAATCGGTCTTGGTCTGAGATCAGCGTGATCGAAACAGCCAACAGTCTTCCGAATTCAAATACAAGTTTAAATATACGTAGAAAACTCTGATTATAGAATTTATTTTCCTCATTTTTCCTCGTATCTATTTTATAAATTAACGCCATAGTAGTTTAATTACCTGCGATCTTCATTCATCATTAACACTCCGTATCTTGCAAACATGCTGAATCAAAACTATGTAAAGTTCTCATACAAATAAATACAAATTACAACATTATCAAAAGCGAACTTGAATGCAGTGTGTATCATTACTCATGGCACAAAAACAATTATATTTAATAAACTGTGCAAAAGTTACACGCTGTCAAATAGCCCCATTTATTATGGCCACCATTGTACGGACCGTGATTAATAATGCTGCTTAGACGATTTTGTATTAACTTTCATATTTCATGAAAGAAGGTTCATGGTGCATTTTTCAGGTAATTTAATTTCGGTTTCAGAATCAGGGTTTCGTGCCAAAGGGATAAAATAGGATTCTGTTACTAAGGTTTTGCTGACTGTCTGTCACCAAGGTGTATCTTATGAACTCTGATGAGTGATGGTTGGTATGTACTTAAACTGTAGAAATTTTCACATGACCTACTGAATAATGGAATAGATAAATATAAAAGGGAGCATATAACTGACATGATAATTTTGTTTTTATACAACGGTATCGAACTCTTCATAAGCGAGCCCATCTAGCACCGGACTGATTTTTTTTATAATGGCAACTAACTCATTATTTTTGGGTCCTTTTTATATTTTTTTCTTTTAACAGCATAAGTTCCTAAAGATTTACAAAAAAAAACAATATACAAAGCACATCTTTAAAAGAACCTATTAACTATCTCTCATCTCCTTTACACCGTACTATGCAGTTCTTAAGCCACGACTTTCAATCAATCCAATTTAAAACGCTTTTAAGAGCACCTTCGCAAATAGCGTCTAGACTCACAAGCTGTATTGAACCTTACCTCGGATATCTAGCGTCTTACCTTTATATAGATCTTTATCTGATTGGAATACTGGATAATCCTGTACTAGGAGTACTTGACATAAGGGGAAGAGAAGACAGGTGCATCTTGTACACTTGTGAACTATTTGGCGTTGTATTGTAGATGGATTTGTTGACGTGGGTTTAGATGGGTGTGGTATAAAAGAGAAGAATGTCGTTTCGGCATCTGTATTGCAACTTTGTGCTGTGTAAGTTTAGTAATTGCTGAGGTTCCAATTGATTTGAGGATATTGTTAACGTTTCAATTAAAATGATTATATTATTTGTTGCCCAAAATGTTATGATGCTAGTTTTCGTTAGCAGTTTGATACGTACAAAAGAGACGCCTATAACCTTCCTTGATAAATGGGCTATATAACAGTGAATAAATTAGTCTAGTAGTTTCAAAGTACAGAGAGAATACTAATGTTCAAACTACTTTTTATAATGACTGCTTAAATCACATCACTAAAAAATGCCAAGAAGAAACTATTAGCTTACATCAAAATCCCTGCCAACCACAGGACCACCCCAAACTACTAAGACCACTTCCCAGAAAACGAGTCCATAATAATTCAGTTGAAACTCGTACAAATTACTTCACCTGCTCAAGTTGTCCGACTAAGTCCAAGTTTTGCAATTACGCAGTCTAAATGGAACAGCATTAATGGACCTGGGTGGAAGTAGAGGGTAGGGTTAGTTAAAATAGGTACACAATCGGTGCTAAGTTAAATTGCGGGAATAGAATACAAGGTGCATGTTAGAGGTTTTGTGTCTGGCCTGCATAGAGGATTTGATTAAAAGCTGTGTTGGTTAATGATTTGGGGGTATTGATAATGTTCAATTTTGATGTAAGAACTAAAGTTTGTAACTCATATAAAATTCGTATAAATGATGCTATGAAAAAGCCGTTTCAGTTGTGTAATAGACCTATACCTGTCTGTTACAATAATGGTTGCAAAATAAGCAATAAGACCGAAGGAAGGATAAAAGTAATGTCTAAGTATGAATCAGGAAATAATAAAACCACTGATAAATACAAATTTTGTTGTTTTAGGTAATTATTCACTAACAAGGTTATCGTTTAATTTCAAACTTTTTCAAAATTAATACAAAACCAACAACTCATTCACGTAATCTTTCTACTCATCACCTTCCAGCCAATGAAGCGCTTCAACTTCTGTCAGTAACGCTTCTTCGAAATACACATAATAATAAGGGCAGCATCGATCACCAAGCTAGAGCGAAGCGCCCTTAATTACTAAAGTTTACATGGCGGGAACCCGACACGTCTCGAGCAATTTGTTCGAAACTTATAGACGTGGAAAATTCCTGTTCGAGCTATTTTAAAAGCGATATTATTAGGTTTATGGAACAAAGTCTTAATTGATGTAAGGTTATTAGCGAGATTGATAATTATAATATACTAGTTATTTCTTGTCGTTTCGCTCAGGAACTTCTTTTCGTACCCGGATAAAAAGTAGCCTATATAAACTGAAGATAGTATAACTTCGCAACGGTAAGACGTTCAAATCGATTTAGTAGTTTTTAGTGAAGAAAACTACAAACAAAAAAAAGCTTGAGGGATGCACAAAATTTGGAAAAAGTCACGACGATTGGGAAAAAAATGTCTGAAGAAAACATTATAAAATCTACCCCTTTTGCTCCTTCAATTATTCCTTCTAAATACAATATTTGCAAGGGTCAAAATAAAGCATGCGGTTTTGAGGTATCACAGTCATGTGAATTGTTCAAGCGTTTTGTACCACATATTGGTAGAAGCAACACGGAGAAGCCTTGGTTTGTATATCCTATAGTAAGCTTGCTCCAATAAATATCATTGAGGCATACGTGAATGGTGAGATTCGATAGGTTACCGTTACACCCTTGTCACACTCTTGTCTTAGATGATGGAGTCTATGTAGTTTATTATGTCTTGACCAGAAGTACAGCTTTCTGCATCAAGCGCTTGATCCAACCATCTAACGAGAGCCTCCTTAGGTGTAAGTCGAGGCTCTTGGCAATTAAGATATTGGCTGAAACGACTATCGGCACAATGACTGCAGAATACACATGCCAAATGTCGACAACCTCATGGGCTAAATCAAGATATTTAAGTTGTTTATCTTTTTCAGCTTTCACGAGGTTCTCGTCATGTGCCACGGAGACGTCTTAATTATTAAAAGAAAATATTAGTTAATTTTTAACTTGCTGTTTCCCACGTGTTCCGTCGAGACTATTTCCCGAATACAGATAAAATAGCCTGTACCAACCGATGATAGAGTAGATGTATTAGTGAAATATTTTTTCAAATCGGTTCAAATAGTTTCAGGGCCGTTAAGCCTTTAGGGTACAAAGAGACAAATAAAAACTTGATTTGATTTTGATTGATTAAAAGGATTTATCGTTCGAGCCATCTTGGGCCAATGATTGTTCTATATCCCTGAGAGTATACAAATGCTATCATATATTTTACTTTTTATGTATTTCTGCAATATAACGTACATAGTAGCATACAACATGAACTGAAACTGAAAAATAATACCTACAAAATATTTTTCAATTTTTTATGCTCCTGACTTTATAATCCTAACATATTTTTAAAACCTTTGTGAAAGCAAATCCCCATACAGTATCAACGTGCTAGACTATGCGTGATTACGCTTACCAATGAGCTGTGAGATAAAAATATGTGAGCATTTTCTTGTTATAAAAAAAGCTATGTATCGAGAGTAGTTAATACCATTGTTTATGGCTTTGAATTTATTTTTGTGTACTTTTATTTATATTATGGAATAATTAATTAATTTATGGTTGCACTTTTTCATGTCATTTTATATTTTTATGTTGGTTTTTGGGTTTTATTATTATTTTGCATCTTTTTTGCAGCACAATTATGAACAAACTATCGCATTCTAGTCAGTCGTTATTTATCTGTATTTTTATCTTACTGTCAATAAGGGTTAAGTTTTTCGCGAGTATCTTGTTTGTTTACTATTTTTTTATATTTGTCAATCTGTCCGTTTTTGTTTAGATATTTCCTTTTGCTGTGAATTCGTCTTTTATAGTTTTAAAAAAAAAAATTAAAGTAAAAATTAAAAAAATACAGTAAAAGTAAAAATTATAGTAAAATTGTTCTTCACAATTCAGGTGAAATTGCGGGAAACAGCTAGTAAAGCATAAATTATAACCCATGAATTATTGCTATCTAAGTGACGATAAATTTTAAGTCTATTACTACAAGCGTAGCAAATATCAGCGGTTATTATCTATTTTACCTCTAAACTATACCGGTTTTAGGTACTCCCAAAAGGCTCATTTTGAAATGAAGTCCATATTTTGTATAATTTGAAAATGAATTTGATATTTTAGATTATAAATGTAATTATTGTGTATAATTGCTGGCAACTCAATTTATTATTCCGATTTTGTATGTTTGCTTATATTGATCGTTTTATGGAAATAATGAAGTCTGGTTATCGTGTAACTAGAATTAATACAATAGCTTTAATTATTACGCTCAAAGTAACAAACTGTCCTTAACACATTATATTGATACTAGCTTCCACCAACGTTTTCATCCACTTCCTGAGATAACTACTTCCCTTACAATTATTTTGATGCTGAAAATTTCTAAAACCCACGAAGTGATTTCGGCCTGACTTGGGAATCGAACCCGAGACCACGTGCACGGCAATTGCGCTATGCGACCACTAGACCATCGAGGTAGGTAGTTACCAAGATTCACTGAAAACTACAAATACCAGAAAAATACAGTACTTAACCCTTTACTAGTCGTGTTGCAAAATCGGTTTGTAGCTACGTCTATTGGGTCTCAAAGCGTTGCTTACTACGAACTTGTCTGACCTTAATACTCTGGCGTAACTCAAACGTTCATAACTAGGTCGATTAGACCGGGCCTTGCGTTGAAGGGTTAGATTTTTTTCTTGGGATGTTGGTGTGAGCTTTATTTATAGAAATGACTAACCTTTAAATAGTTTGGTTCATAAAATATGAAGGTTTTTTTTTAACTGGATAACAGTTCAAAATTTCAATGAACATACTATGTTATTTTTTATAGTATTTGAGACGAATTTTACACTAACTTAGAAAGTTACTAGTAAGTTTAGATCAGGCTGAAATCAAACCCGCACACTCATAATCTAAGTAGTAGCGGGTGATTTAATCACTAGACCACCACGACTACAATAATCAAATTATAAGACACCCTTACACCATTAAATCGCTCTCAAAATAAGCTCTTAAACAGATTAATCAGGCTCATTTCGCTCAAAATAATATTTTTTCTAATCCAACAGAATTTAACCCTCAAACAACCCTCGTAGACGTCAGTCAAGTGTCAAATAGTTAACAAATTGGATTTCGTGCGAGCTGATGGTTGCCAGTTTGATTCCCGGAGGATGAACTTCCCGAACGGGTATTGAGTTAACAAAGGCTGGTAATTCAATGTACCTATTGAGTGGTTGAGAATTTGTGCTTCAGGTTTTGAGGTGAACGCAGGTGAAGATAAATGACAATAACACGAGTTGTTTGTACATCAATAATAAGTAACAATCTTTCCTACTAATATTGTACACGCAAAAGTGTGTGTTGTTGTGTGTATGTTTATTACTCTTTCACGTCAAAACTGCTGGACGGATTTTGATGAAACTTGAAATTAGAAAAACATAGTATAGGCTTTCTATCCGAGTAAGGGTAGTAGATAATTGATTAGTCCCCTTACGAAGAGGAAGTAATTGCTGGCAGAAGCTAGTGATGTACTAAGGAGGAAACATTTTTTTCTTTGTTTGCATCCTTAAGGCTCCGAAATTACTGAACCGATTTGAAACATTTTTTCACTGTTCAAAATTTAAACGAAACCTGTGTAATAGAGGTTATGTTTTGTCCTGGTACGGAAAGGGATACCCCCAGGACTCAGGTGAAACCACGGGATACAGCAAGTTTATAAGCATAGCAGCTATTCCCTGCGTTTCCATCCACACAGCTCACGCAAATACAAAACGAATAAACTACATTGCTGAATAGAAAAAAACAAACTATTCCGACCCACTTAGAATAATTTCAACATTAATATTTAAACTTTCAATAATAGAAATAAAAGTAAACGCGAGTGCATACAATGCAATATTTGCTCCCAGAAATGTTATTTCATTCAATAATATTTTACAGAACATTTTCTTAGTATATTAGGTACGAAGAGGTTTCTGAGACTAAGGGGTTATTCAGACAATATGTGAATAACATTCTACAAATTTTCAGTTTGTTATACACTTTTCTCTTGATACTCATCGAGAGAAAACTAGACCATTGGAATAAAATACAATATTGAGAACAAATGGAATAATATTATATTTTTTCTCGTGAAGTATGTTAGTCCTGAAAGCGAACGTATAGATAGTCAACGAGCCTATATAGTAAGTGCGAAAGTTTGTATGTGTTTTTGTTACTCTTTCATGATAAAATGACTGGATGGATTTTGATGAAACTTGTCAATAATATAGCTTATATGCCAGAATAACGTACCTATAGGCTACTAATTTTATCCAGGCACGAGAAGTAGATTCCTCGAGAAGCAGGTGAAACCGATGGTGGAATTTAGTAATAGATAATATGTCTAACTTATCTCATATATAGAATGTTTTTATTATTTTATTTATTTATTTATTTATTAAAAGGTACACTTTAAATTTTATAATTTACATAGTGTCCAACAAA
>NWSH02000519.1:16176932-16198981 GCA_002382865.2 Heliothis virescens | reverse complement strand
TAATTTGTTGGATTTCCTCATCAAAAGTAGTTGCAAACCCATCCGCTATACATTTCGTGTTTCTCTGCATGTGCATATTAGATAGTATCACAATATCTAGCGATTGCTTACTATTTCCTAGTAATATATTTATTTTATCCCATATCTTTTTAATATTTTTATTACAGTTAATAATACTTTGTTTATCATATTCATTGCTACATTTAGTTATGGTTTTAAAACATTTATTTCTATATTTAGTATATTCTAATCTTTTTATCATATTCTTTGGATCATTGCACCAAACCTTGAACAGTCTATCTCTCTCCTTTATTAAATCTTTTAAATAATCCGTAACCCAACTTTTATTTCTAGTGCTTACATTAACGGTTACAGTTTTATAGCAATCATTATAAATATTAATAAATAGCTGCTTAAGCGAGTTATACAATTCTATTGGACNCTTACTATTTCCTAGTAATATATTTATTCTATCCCATATCTTTTTAATATTTTTATTACAGTTAATAATACTTTGTTTATCATATTCATTGCTACATTTAGTTATGGTTTTAAAACATTTATTTCTATATTTAGTATATTCTAATCTTTTTATCATATTCTTTGGATCATTGCACCAAACCTTGAACAGTCTATCTCTCTCCTTTATTAAATCTTTTAAATAATCCGTAACCCAACTTTTATTTCTAGTGCTTACATTAACGGTTACAGTTTTATAGCAATCATTATAAATATTAATAAATAGCTGCTTAAGCGAGTTATACAATTCTATTGGACATTCGATAGATAACAATGCTTTAAAGTCCGTATTCAATATAGCCGATTATCAAGGACACGGCGGCGACTCGCGGTAGGCATGTTTCTCCCGCTCCGATCGTCAGCTGACCGTCCGCGTCCGCGCGATGCGCTGTTGCCAGCTTGTACGCTATTTTGTGAAGTGCGGTTCCACTGCACTGCGGCAGACACTAGAAAGTGATCCGATATTTTTTGCCGTATTACCGCGGAATTAATTTGTGCAGAAGGTGCCCTAATATATATATGGTCTAGGCACGATTCAACAACATTTCCTTTCATGATTTCTTTACGTGTTATTTTATCTAGGTGCAGGAAATAGTTCTTTAGAGACGCTGATCCGTGGAAGCTCGTGTACAATACATTTCAAATGCAATATTTTATTATACTCTCAGATGATCATTGGAGCGTGTAATAAGTTTGTTTCTATTTTCTTTTTAAATTCTTTTAAGAGCTTTTGAGTCGCAACGACATAAAGAACTGGTGCTTTCATACAATCCCTATTATTGTATGCTGGGTAAATATCTAGCTTTTTATTATTGTTGTCCTGTCTTCTATATTCTTTTGTCTATTTTATATTGAATATTTTAAAAAGCTTTACTTAAATAAAACTAAATTAATGTGTGAAAGTCGATATGGCTAGGAAAAATGTTACTTGTGAGATGACGGCAGTTAGAAGAATATGGAAGAAGAAAACATGTTGCGCCGACCCCGAATAAATTGGGATAAGGACAAGAAGACGGTGATGACCTTATATTATAGGTGTTATAAGTGCTCATTTAAAAATCAGTACTCATATTACCGATGTTACTTATTAAAAAGTAGATATAGCAGGTACTCTTATGAATTCAGTTGAACTTGAAGCCATCACCCAAAATCAGAATATGTCAGGGAATGTAGTCATTATAACAGTAACGTTTGAAATCGGATCTGATTTGTGACCCAAATCAATATACGATAGTCAATTAGGTTAAGGATTATTGTAACACGGAATGCTAGAGTACAGACGACAGCATATCAAGTTACCACAATCTGTCAAATTTCTGCAATAGATTTTCAACCTTATCACAATAGTGGAATGTAGATGTTAGATTGGTAAAATTTGACAGATTAGTACACGTTGACCTGCCGTTTTCTGTAATATACTTAATAGAAATACTCTTGTTGATAACTTTAGGGTGCATCTTTAACCTCAGCCTCAAACGTTCAGCAGTTTCGATGAAGAATATTTTAGTCGTCTAAAGCAGGCACCGTGCACCGTGTTCACATAGCATATCGCTGGTATGGCAAAAGAAATGATGCCGAATATGATATGATGCATTTTATTCACGCCGTCTTTTAGGCAGCTATAAATAGGCATCATATAAAGTCTCCTTAATTTTTCCTATGCGCTGTTATTAAGGCATCTGAGCAAAGTCTTCGTCTAAGCTCAGCATAACTTACATCAAAGCAAAGCTCCTTCATCTCTCACCGCGATCCTGCCTAGCTCTCAAGGGGCCTAGCGCGAAGACATACCAACAGTTATAAGGAAATTAATGGTGTATAACACGATTGCGAGCGTAAATCTGGCACCAACACTTGGCTGACACAAATCTCAAGTTTGGATCCTCTCCAAATTCAATAATGGCTCATGTGGGCCTCTCAAGACACTAGATTATAACTTAAGCTGCGTTTCGGAGTAATGTTAATGTGATATTAAAGTTTGTCACCCAATGCTCCTTTTTCGTTACTTTGGCAAAGTTTTGGCTCAAAATGTGGACTTAGTTTGTGGTCCAGTGAAAAATGTTGAACAAGTTAAGTATATTTTTTACTTTGTGCTGAAGATAAAAACTTTTATAATTATTATTGTTTCGTGGAAAATTTGCCGTTGTTATAAAGGTTCGATGAACATTATTAATTTAACTCGGTGATGGAAAATAATATAAGATGGGTAAAACAAAAAAGAACGCACGCAGGCCAGGTTTTAAGTATTTTTCATTAAAAATAAAAACCGGCCAAGTGCGAGTCGGACTCGCGCACGAAGGGTTCCGTTCCATTATCTATGAAAAATAAACGTTCCTATTGCCTACAATTAGTCAAAACACAAACATTTCTCGACAATAAAAAATAACTTTGTTTTTCATACAAATATATGAATAACAAAGTTATAATTTGCGGTTACTGAAAAAGTGCTATATCTCAAAAACAACTGACTGTATCTCGTTCAAACCAATTTTGGTTGATAGTTTTTGTTAAGGTCTATAACATATTTTTTTTATATTTTTCACATTGGTAGTTTAGAAATGGCAGGGGGGGACACACATTTTTGCTTTTGAAGTGTCTAACTTTGAAGTGATTGACTTTGAGAAAAAATGGCTTTAGAAACCTCAATCTTATTTTTAAAGACCTATCTATAGATACCCCACAAGCACAGGTTAGACGAAAAAAATTTTTTTTTGTTTCAGTTCCATGTATGGGGAGCCCCCTTCTAATATTATTTTTTTTTTATTTTTGTGTAAAAATCGTAAAGCGGTTAACATAATACATCTACCTGCCGAATTTGAATGGTGTAGTCTTAATAGTTTCGGTATAAACTGGCTGTGACATACGGACAGACGGACAAACAGACAGACATGACGAATCTATAAGGGTTCCGTTTTTTGCCATTCGGCTACGGAACCCTAAAAACTGCATTCTATAAAGGCATTGATAAATACATTTTTCTCATAATTTATCTCTACTGCACAAATAGTAACGTGGTTTGCACCAGTTTTTATCAAAAACAAAACACGATCTTATGCTAATAATTACTACCCGCCAAAAACTATAAGTAGTCTTCTAAACATCCCATCGTCCGAAAAAGTTGCAATTTAAAACAAAAACCATTAGAAAGTAGAACTTCCATGAACCAGGCAACATTTAAAAGGCAACTGGCCACTAAATAATACGTTTACATCCATTAAGTTTGTTGCAGACGGACGACAAGAGAGAAATTCACAAAGACAGAATAGTTGTTTCATTTCTGCCTTTCGTATGCGCGCTATTGTCAAGTTGACAATGACATCTTGCGTTTAAATAATGTCATTAAATCTGTGTTTATTAATTATTCATAGTCGATGATTCAAGTATTCCGATTACGTAGACTAAGCTAATCACTAACTAATGCCTGCGGTTTTACCAGCGCCTCAAGAGAAAACTTCTTCTGACACTCCAATAAAAATAAGCTTATGTTACATGTTGATGCATGAGCTATATTATAGTAAAGTTTTATTAAATTCCAATTAGTAGTTTTTTCGTAAAAAAATACCTAAGACCTACAGATCCAAACGATCACGTTTATAAATAGATTTTACTGTGATAAGATCCTACGTAAGATGTTAACAATGGTCAGTTTTATATGTTTCTTTGACGACGAATGTTGACAATTCCACGAAAAGTCTTAACACTATTTAGTCGGTACATTACTACGGACGTGTTTCCCCGAAGGACCAAAGATGTGATATTAACATCCACATTTTGCCGTTATTACAAGGGATCGATATAGTTTGTAGTTACGTAGATGTACCTAAACTAAGTATAAGGAAGTCCGTAGATTACTTGTTAGAAATTTTGGAGTGAGTCACGATGTTTTGAGTAGGTACTTTCTTGCAAATTGATTCGACAAGGAAACCATTTGATAAGATTGTTCTATTCATAGAGATGGACAGATTGTTCAATAATATTTATCTATTGAAGTTTTGAACATTAAGCTTATATTACAAAATGTGGTTTCTTGTTTCGAATATAACTAACCGCCAGCCACTGACTTCCCGTGGGACCTACTTCGCGCGCCAGATAAAAAGCTTATAGCCTTTCTCGATAAATGGACTATCCAACCCTTAAATAATTTCTCAAATCGGAACTGTTGTTCCTGAGATTAGCGAGTTCAAACAAAAAAAAAACTCTTCAGCTTTATACTATGAGTATAGATTACGTGTTCTCATGTAAGCACAATAACT
This sequence comes from Heliothis virescens, assembly GCA_002382865.2. Classification (NCBI taxonomy): domain Eukaryota; kingdom Metazoa; phylum Arthropoda; class Insecta; order Lepidoptera; family Noctuidae; genus Heliothis; species Heliothis virescens. The sequence continues at coordinate 16,194,212 of NWSH02000519.1, read as the reverse complement.
CACAACATTTTAGTCGCTACGACATCCTTGCTGTGCCAATCGCCCGTCTGCCCTGAACCTTAAAAAGCAAGTACCCACTAAATAATACGTTTACAACCATTAAGCTATGTAACAACTGTACTGGTTCACAAAACAATTTATAGGGACAATCCCACGCTGTGTCAACGGCTTTTCGGACTATGGTTACGGTATTTTGTGTGAAGTTGCCAACTACGATAACTTAATTTTAGACGTTGTTACGGGGTTTTAAAGTAGAGTAGTACCCGATTTCTTTATGAGAATTTGCTACGGATGGTCTGTGTTTATACTAGTGTTTTAGCTTTAATTCTATAAATCTGAAAAACTTAACACTGTCGGGTTTTTTTTGCCATAAAGTTCATTGAATTAAGGTTTCGTTTTAGGACTTTATTCAAATATTTTGTGTGAAATAGACAAAAAAAAATAGGGGTGTGCTAAACCAAATAGAGAAGGGGCTATAGTATATAGTTGTATGAAAGTAGGCTGATTGGGTAGTTAAAAAGATTTTTAGGAACAGAGAGCCTTCTCAGCACCTCCTGTAAGTGTGATTTTATATTAATGTGAACTTAATATCATGTTTTTTCACGAGAACATCGTTTTAAGCATCTAGATAAATAGCTACCTGTAATAAGTTCCACCTATACCTGTATTAACTAAGCTGTCTTACAATTTTGAACATATTTTCTTTTAATTTTATTTTGTTAAATGAAGACCAGATAAGAAAACAAAACAGCTGTTTTCTATAGCTAAATGAATTTAAAATAGTTTTGCTATCAATCTATTGTCTTGTATATTTACATAACAAAAGGGACGTATCTCTTTCTTTTACTTAGTTGTTGTCAGACTTTAGACCTAGAACTATCAATCAATTTGATAGATAGTGTTAAGTTTATTTTAAATATTTTCTCAAAAGTAACCTTTGTTCGTAAAATCTGACATAATGGAAGATTTCTTTGAATTTCTGTAGTGAAACTTTACAGACATAATGTCTACTGTCTTGGCTTCTAAATAGATAAATGCTAAACTATTTTATAAAACTGATGAATCGAATTATAATATACACCTCTCGATCCTTTGGTATGTTCCCACCAATGATGATAGTAGGCGTCTATGGTCTACCCTGTTTGCGGTAGCCGTCTTGGGGTATCCACTGGGTGACAATATTGGCCTACCTCTTTGGATGCTTTCGGCTGACGGCTCGAAGAATCGCGAGATGTTGAGAATAAATAGAATTAAAGCCTTTGCCAAGCAGTAGGACAGTTCAGAGTAGGAGTAAAAACACAACAGTATGCACTCAAAATTGCGGAACTTGAGAAATCATAAATTCAGCTTAATTTATATATCATTTTGACAATGATTCAGAATTAGATTTTTTTTCTTTTTGTTTACCAAAAAAGAAATCTGCCAAAGCCACACCCTAACCATACTTCCCATCAAAGTATCACAATATCCAATATAAAATATTCAAATTGATGTCCTATTAATTCATTATCCCGCTGACAAAATACGTTGTCATGTTTTATATTAAAAAAAAAACCCTCTACGTGTCTGCGAAGCAAAATGATTGATTACGATACACTGGTGATTTTCATCGATAGATATATGAAGGGCTTTTTGTATAAAACGTATTGGAGTATGTAATTGAGATTCTTTCACTGGTAATTTTTCATCATCATTATCATCAGCCAATTGCCATCCACAGCTGAATGACCACATTAACAAATTCATCATATCACAAACATATTTTGTGTTAAAAGTCCGAAGTTCCGAAATCAGTCGTTACCCCTGCGATCTTAACTTTTAATGAAAACTATGTTCTCAGTCACATAATGAGACATTCAAAATAACCTTCACTTGTTTCTTCTAGTAGAATTTCACCTTTAGGATGACATTCTAACTAAAGACAACTGTTTAACATCTTAATATTTTTATAGAAAAAAAAAAAAATACCATTTGGTATATTTTGTTACCAAACAAGATAGCATAAGCTCCTAAAAAAATAAAAAAAAGTTTTCGCTTAACCAACCGATCACGTAATCGACTGCTAGTGAAATCGGGCCATAGTAAACCAAAACATCGTTAATCTCTTTTAGATAGAGTAGAAATTTATTCTCCGGTTACAGATAACTATCCTCTTTATTATCTTATTGTGTCTGTGGTATATCAATGGGCCCAATCTGGGCCATTAACAATGGATAATGGCCTGAAAAGGCCTAATACGTAGTTCGAGGATAGGGAATCTAAAAATGTAGGTATTTTATGTTCTTTGATGATACGATTAATTGTGTTAGGGCTGAGATTGTAGATTTAGGTACGTATATTGGTAAAGAAGTTTTCACTGTATACATTTTGATATTTAAATAGACGTTTATTAAAATACGATAAATAGAGATTCATATTGAGTGAGTAACCAATTTTTTTTCAAAAAGCAAAAGACAAAATAACGAAAACTGCAGAACTTATTGAAATAGAATTTGGTATGGAGATTACAATCTAAAGAAGGACCTGATTTACTTTCACATTAAAATGCGTAACTATCAAATTATGGTTTAACTTACTACGAGGTTTTTTTAGCATCCTACTTCCGAATAAAACCGAACCGAATTAAAAGTCACATCAAAACATTCAGTAGTTTTTGCGTAAAATAATAAAAAATCATTCACATTATTTTCACGTTTGTTATATTACTGTGATCTAATTTGAAAATGCAATATCTTCACTTCCAATATTCTGTGTTCGAGACACGTTTTGCTTCATAAACAAGTGAATTTCCTCTTGATTTCCTATGCTTTGAGCACGATAGATATAACGTTTGTGTTTCGTCTGAAATGACTTGCTGGCTTTGTTTAATGGGTTTTAGATGCTGTCCAGTTTCAAGTGCCTATTGAAACCGGTAATATGTATTGATATTGGCTTTAAGGATTTCTATTTTATGTAATTACAAGCTTCCGCCAGCGGAACTTTCCCATAGGAACTAATGCGCGCACGCGGATAAAAAGTAGCCTCTAGCCTTCCCCGATAAATGGGCTATCTAACACTGAAATAATTTTTCATATCGGACCAGTAGTTCCTGAGATTAGCGCGTTCAAACAAACAAACAAACTTTTCAGCTTTATAATATTAGTATAGATAGTGGTGAGACAATCTAATATTGTTGATGATTATTGAAAATCTTCATTTAAGTATGTATGTCTGAAAATTATACTGGTGTATTGTTTATCATGAAGCTATTAACAAAATTAAATTCTAAGTTATAATTTTAAAGCCCAATTAGGTAAGGGTTAACTTTTTCTGTTATTATATATGAATCTATAAGTTAAAGACTCATTTTTGTACGGTGAAAAAGAAAAACTTATAATTTACTTTCTTAATGAATTTCACAATAGAAGTAACCTCAACCCACGCCATAATATCGACTCCAATATCATTTTCCAATAATTTCACCTCCAAAAAAAACCTAATACTTCTGACCCTTGAACTAGCTCGCCTTTCGCAAGTCTAGAACTCTAGAACAAAAGCGGCCAGTATTTTTCACGAGTATTTATGTGGGCCGATAGTCCAATAAACCAACTGCGATGCCTGTTCAAGCGACACGAAGATATCTTTTCTTTATTGCTGTGTACAGTCTACTTTTAAAGCCGTTGCTGTTGGTTACTGTTATTTTTCAGGTCTTTAAATAATTTTAGTCTTTTGCAGTGTAGGTGATTTGGTAATTTTAGAAAATTTGCCGGGGTTTCGTAGTCTTAGAAGCTGAAATGTATGATCAGTCTATACGTTGCATTAACCTCTCGAAATTTCATAAAATCAACTCTTTAAAAACATTACACTACAGATGAATCCTTAGTAATATTATAAACGCAAAATTAGCTGTCTGTCTGTCCAGTCTGGACCGACTTAAATGATAGATACACAGATAGCCCAGAGCTAGAGAAAGGATACTCTTTAACAGAGTGTGGGAAGTAGATGCCTTAGGGCGTACGTAGAACTGCGGGGCACAGCTAGTTAAAATGTAAAAAAAAATTCAATCAGTGGTTAAAGACTGTAGTAGCTGTGGACCAAGTAAAGATTCCCGAAAGAAAGAAAGGGCTCCCGAAGGCACACGGTGGGTTTTAGCCAGTAAAGGTCTGACACTCCCTCACGCTGTCACCCACAGCGGGAGGGGTCATATTGATGATTCCCCATCGCTAAAAAAAAGAGAAGATTGTATCTATGTGTGTGTATTAAAGAACGCACAAAATATATCAATACTCCCAAACACCCCTGATTTCTCCAAACATCTTGATTACTTAGGTTCCAGATCTTGACCCTGTTACAAAATAACATTAATCATGGCAATAAAAAAATCAATTAGAAGCTCAAAGTGGGGATGACGAAGATGGATCGCTGGGTCAACAATCGGTTCGACGCTGAAGTATTTTTCACGTAAGTACACCGGCGAATAAATCAAGTTGACAGTATTTTATTGCGAAGAAATATTGCCAGGACTGTTTGGAGCAAACATTTTTGATTTAGGTGGAAATCGGCGGTGTTTTGCATTGGAAACTTTCCATGCGTTCGTGTGGATTTGTCGAAGAAAGGTTTAAGAATTCTTAAAGTGAGCTTAAAAACAAGTGAACGCTAATTCAAAGATCAATAATAAAGAATACTCTTTGTTTTTTAAAAAGAATATAGGAAAATAATGCACAATTTCTTTGACCACGCTCTATTCTTTGGTTATTTAGTCTAAACAGGGTGCGTTTATTATGTATTGCTGCTTATTTCTGGCAGAGGTTTATAAGATTTAGAGGAGATCAAATTATAAAATTTGAAGTCACGTATTAGTTATCTTCCTACAGCAAGCGTGATAAATTAGACTTATGCCTGTAGTAGCGGAAGGCTACAAAAATCTATGACATTGAAAGAAATAAAAGTGACTGCATTTTAGACTTTATTAAGAATAACGTATCTATATCTATTGAAGCTTTAATAAAAATAATATAACCCTTTTGGGATTATGTGTCATGAATGATTGAACATTATTATTGTTTTCACTTAGTATTTTAAACAATAACACTCGTAGCTTAAAATAACTTTCAAACTGACCTTTTCGAAAATAATTCTGGACCTCAAGAGACCCTGTCAAGTTGAAATGAGAAATGGAATAGTTCACAATTTTAAGAATTGTTTCATTTGAAGTAAGAAATGAATAATAAAGTTTTAGTAAATCCCAGTTGTATATAAATTGTATTGCAAATAGAAAAAATAAAAGATTTTATTACAGGTTTTATGAATGATAAAGGTTTAGGACTTGTAGAGGTTAAATAGGCCTTGTCAGAGTAAATAAATAGGACCACACTATCGCTTAAATCTACAACTCAGTATTCTAAGTAAACTCGTGTCTATAATGATATTAAAAACCGACTTTACAAAAAAACACTGAAAGGGAAAAAAATAAAACTTTTCACATAGCTCTAGACGTCGGTGTCTACAGGTCTGTTGACTGTGTTTATTTTGCCACCGACTTCTAGAGCCATGTGAAAAGTTTATTTTTTTTTCCCTTTCAGTGTTTTTTTGTGAAGCCGGTTTTGTTTTTTTGTAATTTTTTTTTTATATTATGCTTTTCAGTTTTCGGGTCTAAAACTATAATATCTTTAATACCCATACCCACCCACCCACAGTGACAGTCGCTCCGGTAATAATATCATCGACGTAAAAAAGCGTATGAAATTTGAAGAGTTCTCTCGATTTATCCAGGATCCCATCATCAAATCCTGGCCTCCTTACCATGGGACCACCTGTGAAGAACACCCTTTCAAACAAAAAAAGAATTTTGAATATCGGTCCAGCCATCTTCGAGTAATCGGTGAACATACATAAAAAAAAAAAAAAGTTACGGTCGAATTGGTCGGTTAAAAAATATAGGTAACTGCAATAATCTAGATCAGCGGTCGGCAACCTTTTGGCAGGCAAGGGCCACTAGGTAGGCAAAAAAACCTAACGGCGGGCCGCACTTGTCATATTAACCCCAGAAGCCGAATGTTACTGTTGTTTTATGTGCATCTCACTTATGGAAGCACACCAATCTTTTGGATATAAAATTTATAAAATTATCGGACATAAATTATTATCCATCTTAGACGACCTTCGACGACCGAGCTAGGACGTGAAGTCAGGTCTTTGGCTCTTTGCACTCCCTTCGTCAAACATAGGCACCATGTTTGATGACACCACTTTCAGACTCCCTGTTTGCCTCCATCTGGGTGCTCCTTGCTGCTCTCCTCATCGCTGCCACTGCAGAGAAGCTGTCAACAGCCTCGGTCACCATGGCTTGTCGTGCAGCCGTAGTGCGGGCCGTTTGCTACGGCATGCGAGCATCAACGACGTGATCCGTCGTGTCCTTGTTATCTTCGGCGTTCCAGCCGTACTTGAACCAATCGGGTTGGCACGTGACGATGGCAAGAGACCAGACGGCATGTCGCTATTTCCTTGGAAGTTGGGTAGGACTTTAGTGTGAGACGCGACCTGCGTCGACACGCTTGCGCCAACCCACCTTCCCAGAACTGCGTGTTGTGCTGGCTCTGCCGCTGCACAAGCAGAGAACCTCAAGCAGCGCAAATATAGTAGTCTCATCGGCATCTGTATGTTTGAGCCGTTTGAGGGGTTGAAACTCTCGGACCGTGGGGTTCGAGTGCTCATCTTCTTGCCAACGAAATATCCAAGCGCCTGGATGACACTTCGCGTGACCCAAGCGCTGGTTTTTATTTTGCACAGCGGTTTTTATTTCGCATTCAAAATGGAAATGGTGCCAGTATGTGCTGTAGGTATTCGATTTAAGCTCTTTAGTTAAAGTAAATGCTCTGATATATCACAGTATTGACGATACGGTTGCTTGCAGTTTGTTTATCCATTTATTTTGATATTATTAAGACATATTTACAAAACCTTCTCGGGCCGCAAGTAAGACGTTCGCGGGCCGCATGCGGCCCGCGGGCCGCGCGTTGCCGACCGCTGATCTAGATACATAGCATAATTAGACTAAAAAAAGACATTTTGATAAGTTCTTCTGATATTATCGTGACGTGGTCAATCAGTACCTACTTAAACACACTCTGTATATGAATAAGCCTAACGGACTAAATATTTTTTTTCCAATAATCTTAAGACCCAAAAATGTGTTCAGTTTTCAATTTATTTCTATTGCTTCCTCCAAAATTATCATCAAGATTTAAAAAAAGTCATCCAAAATTTTTACATCCAGCCAGAATCCCACTTTTAAAAGCCACTCAAAATATTCTGTGGCCACAGCAATGGCGTTGAATTACGAATGCGTTCGTCATATCGTGTGTGGTGACGTCATCAAATTGTAGAACAGGCGACCACACCTCATGGAGAAAAAAGTTTTAAATAAACAAACCGCGGGTGTGCGGAAACTACTCTGCGAACATTTTGGTGGCCATAACATTAGCGAGTAATAGAATAAATATCGGTGAATTTTGTTGGTGGGCTGGTAAGTAATGTTAATTAAGATTGATATTTTATATGTATTAAGAACGAAATGATACAGTAACCTCGAAAAAAGTGGTTAAATACGTTACATTCAAAATCTTTTACTGAATAAGAAGAAATTAAAATCCTGGCAACACACTTGCAACTTTAGGTGTTGCAGTTTTCTATTTTCTTTTTATTTGATTAACTCAGGCATCTCAGGCCTGTTAGAAAATAATATGTATCAATATTATGTAGCAATAATCCCTTACTATCAGGCGATCCGTCAGCCTGTATGCAGAATATCACAATGTTTTTGGTAGATTTCATTGCATCACACTTAACACGTCAATTTTGGGGCCACACAGCACGGGGCCTAATAAAGTGGGTCGGGCAAACATTCCCCAGCTAAAACTACGCTTTTTAACTAGTATTTTCAGTTGCTTTTGTAGCAACCCTGTCTCTACGCCTCCATGCTTTGCCTGCAAAACTACCTGCCTTTTTTCAACTTTCACGCTTACTCAAACAGGGAGGATTGGTATCTTTTCTTTGTTTTAATATAAAAAGCAAATGAATGTTGGTTTTTCATAATATTCTGTACTTTCAAGAGATTTTTATTTTTCAGTTTAAATTGGCTCTTTATGCTTTGAATGGGAGTCTTTAGTTGCTTTTGGGATTTTAAGTGATGCATTTTTAAAAGGATAGGTCTGTTGATGAAGTTTTAGCATTTATGTTGTTGATTTAACTCTGGGTTGCGTCTTTTAAATTACTTCATTAATCAAAAAACAGAAAATATTTAGTAACAACAAAGGAATATTCTTTTTTATAAGAGAAATTCCTTACTCATCAACGCAGGGCCCAAACCCGTGATCTTATAAAGCTAAAATTTTGCACAGAGGTTCATCTTAAGATTCTCTATCAAGATAAGAGAGGATTTTCCGAAATTCCCACGAGAACGGGAAGCACGGGATTTTAAGTTTTACGCGGGCAAAGCCGCTGGCAGAAGCTAGTTGTAGACCTAAATAAGTCAACCTAACATCTTTACACGACGACATCTGTAGTTACCCAAATGGTTCATAACATAACTTTCTACAAATCAATCTAATGAGTACAACAATATTTTTTCAGAACAAACACGGTGAGATATGGCGCCAAATATTTTTTTATTTAACCTTCAATGTTGATTTAGGAGTTAAGGGGAAAATAACAAATATTATCCCCTACAAGTGAGGGAACTTGTAGCGAAAGGAAAACGGTCCCCCGGCTCGCACGTGATTGGCTAGTGGGCTTCATATAATTCTGTTACGATTTTCTATCTTGATATTTTAAGAGGGATATCAAAACAGTCACTTTTAGTATTTGGTAGATTATTTTTCATGGAATAGCTGTTTAGTAGCTAATAAAAAAACTTATATAACATTAAAACATTTTTTTTAGTACAAATGTAATATTTATTTACATATATACAACATTCTAATAAAAAAAAACTTAAACTAACAAAACTAAAACTAAAAGGCGTCAAAGAATTCCTCCCCATCGCTGTCTAACGGGAGCGTGCCCAAAAGGCTGGCAGCATTGCCACGCTAGATGGCAATGCTTATTCTTCGTCCAAGGTAGTAGCCAGCCTTTTGGTCACGCGAAGTGTCAACCAACCGTTTCGATAGATCATTAAAAAGTGCGTGGGCATTCGGACCCCAGGAACCGAGAGTTTCAATCCCAAACGGTTCGAAAATATAGTTTCCAACAAGGCCACTATATTTTCGCCGTTTGAGGTTCTCCGCAGCCGCAGCGGCAGCAGCAGCACAACACGCAGAACTTGCAAGATGGGATGGCGCAAGAGTATCGACGCAAGTTGCGTCCCACACTAATGACCTACCCATCTTCCTAGGAAATAACGTCATCCCGTCTGGTCTCTTACCATCGTCGCGCACCAAGCCATTTGGTTCTAGTACGGCTGGTACCCCGACGGCAACATACATTAAAACTAAGTTCTATAGCCTTCCTCAATAAATGGGCTATCAAACACTGAAAGCTTTTTCAAATGTTTTTGTATGTGCTGTCTATCTACTACTGGATCGCCGGTAGGCTAAAGCCAGCAAAAAAAACTCTTCTCTTAATTTTATAATTATTTTCTCTCTCTTCTAATATTAGTAGAGATTTATATAAAATTAATTAATTAAAAAATGCCAATAAACTTGACAAACCAATCACTTCAAAAGATTAAAACCACTTTAAATCTATCGAACAAAAAGCTGGTTATCCAGGCTTTAAAAGATTACGAACGCAAAAAGTATCTTAAGGTGTCTTCAGTAAGTGGCACGACCAATCCCAGGGGCTTTGAACAAGACAAACGAGTGAGCTAGCCTTAATATGTAGTGAAGTGAAGATGTGTTTTGACATGAATAGGTGTGCTTTAGAATTTTCATAGAGGGAGGCTATTTTGAAAAAGGATGATGGTGGAATTGGATGATTATGTTCATCGTTTATATGCAAATAATATTTATTATATTAGGCGATTATATGATTCGCAATTTTAATTAATTGAAAGCTGATTGATGATAGTTATAAACTTGAAAGCTTCTGCTATTTACCCGGGTCTCGTGAGAATTACACCCATATAGAAAGTCTTTCATAAACCTTCTCTATGAATGGGCCAATGAACACTAAAATATTATTTTTAATCAGACAAGTGATTCCTGCGATTAGAGTGTTCGTGCAAACAAACAAACTCCTCAGTTTTGTAATATTAGTACATAATATATTTTTTTCGTCAAACATTATTGTTCGTGTATTATTGAGTAAATGATTGATGAAGAAATTGAACATATCTATTGATGTCTCAAACAGTAAACGATTGAATGATATTGCCATTGAGTGAATGAAGATTGATGAGTCAAAGGACAATTTATGTCAATAGACAATAACGTTAGACATTCAAGAAGGCAGTTTGGATAGATTCAGTAGTAAAGATAATTAACCGTAAAATTAGAATGTTAAACCTTACTTATCACAACTATACTTAGACACAAACTGTTACAGCTCTCAATCTTTTGGAAGAGTCCACATACAAAGTGCGTGGTATCACTTAGTCTTAATTATTGTTATGATAAAGAGATTTTATTCTCGTTTGTTTGGATCCTTGCTCCAAAACTACTGAACTGACCTAAAAATTCTTTCACAGTTAGGAAACTACACTATTCCCGGATGACATATAGCTGAAATTCCCCTATTAAGAGACAAAAAATCACTACTACATTAATATTCAAAATCTACAAACAGTTTCCTTCCCTCCTCATATTTCCTCTCGAAAAGGACCTATAAACTACGCTTTCACACTTCAACCAATATTTCCTCATTTCCGTATTACTAAAATACCCCAAGATATCATTGAAAAGCGTTCAACTATACGTGTTACGGAACATGGTGTGGGGTACTGAGGCGTGTCCTATTGTGATTTTTTCGACCACGCCACGCCGCGCGTAGTTTTATCACGACGAACGCTCCCTGCGGCTGACTTATGGGGCTATAGTAACATTTTTGCAGTAGTATAAGTTTTGCACGTCATTGGAAAAAAAAATACAAGCTCTTGCAAATATTCGTTTTCTTAATAGTGTTGTATAGATGCAATTCATATTGCTGTAAATTCTAGAGGTATACAACAGTTTTCTTAAAATGACTGCCGCTCTGAAATAAATTATGCTTAGTGAGTTCATGTTAGTCAAAATATATGAAGAAAACACTGCAGGTCTATCAAATAACTTTGCCGCTGTGAATGTTATACCTACCTGGAAAATGCGTAAAGAATGTTGTCCTTTTCATACATTTTGACTGTTACATAGTACATAGTTACGGTTTACCAATTTCCTTATTTATGGTCCAAATAAGTACTCTCGTCAAATAACATGGGTCTACTGTCTTTCTCTGTACTATATAGCTTATCGTGTTGTCTCTCACACAGCTTTTCACCTGTGAGATTACATAACTGATGCGTGCCTGCAATTTATATTTTATGGCTCCAAGAAAGTTTCGGGAAATACAAGTAGACAGTAGCAGGAAGAAGAAAGAAAAAATAATTTGAATAAAATGTAAGTACAAATATAAAATGTAATTTGGTATTTGCTTTTTCTTTTCATATGAAAGATTAATTTAAATGAACAGAACTTACGTATTTTTTATTAATAACCAGCGGTTTCATCTGCGTCCCGTTGGAACTACTCAGCGAACCCAGATAAAAAGTAGCTTATAGTCTTCCTTGATTAATGGGCTATCTATAACTGAAATAATTTTTGAAATCGGACCAGTAGTTCCTAAGATTAGCGCGTTCAAACAAACAAACAAACTCTTCAGTTTTATAATATTAGTATAGATTTTACCAACTCATGGTAGGAATTTATAGGTAAAAAACACAGTCGGATGGAAAACCCTCTATTTTCAAGCGGGTTGGCCACAAATCCAAGAATGGACTAACGAGAACTGTTGAAGACAACTACATTTTCGTGCCACTATTATCACGCTAATATTTAAAATTAATTCTCAAACACCCAAAATCAATCACACGTTCTAATTGTGGAACTCAAACCTAATATCTACGAAGCAGTTGGCAACTAATTCATATTCTGCAGCATCTTGAAGCTTCATCTCGTCGATATACCTAGTCAATGCATTCTGTTTAATATTCAAAAGATGCGCATACAAATGAAGTGTTATTATCTAACTTTAACTATAAAAGGGTTGATGCGTCAAGGGAGTTAGCAGTTGCAGTGTTGGTATATAAGCAGTCTGTTTTAAGTTGAATTATGGCGAGTTTTCGAAGTTGGTTGGAGAGATGAAAAAGTCAGCTACTTTTTCTCTTATGAAAATGTTATAGTAGGTCACAATTTTATTTATATTTGACAGGTTTTGAGAAAACTTTAATTTTCTATTAACCAACTTCAAAATAGTGAGTAGGTCTTCATTTGTTTTGACAGCTGGTTTTAGTTCATGATAAGCAATATTAATTATAAGTAATTGAATAAGACTTAGAAATATAAAATCCAAATAGCAATGTGTACCTATGTGGAGTATAATATTGAAGAAGACATGATATTAAAAGAAACAACCCCAAAAAATACTACCCCCTCTGAACGCACACAAAACTGCTGAAACTAAAAACAACCACTGCAGCACTTACTTTTCCGCTCCCACCAACAAATAGATTTCAATTAGGGGGCCATCTTTGTTAGAATTTACACAAAGGGGAGTGTACACCCAAAGACCGGATGATTAAGGGGACGGCGAAATACTATTACTTTGTTACGTACCGAGTGTTTTCATGCTGTATGACTTCCAGTAGGATATCATTAGGTTTGAGAAATGAGCTTGGAATTTTAATAGTTTGTTTCAAAGTTTTTATGGGATTACTCTTTATGGGGATAATTAGCCAGTTTGTGGTGCTAATTAGCCAAACTATGTGTCTTGTATTCAGTTTTAAGGCCCTTTTACACATTGTGATTTCATTGCTCGTTGCTTGCCATTTTATTGCAGCAAGATGCTACTTGCACGGTGTAAACGTAATCGTGCAATAGGTAAATGGTGGCCTGTCAAATATTCCTGCAATAAAATAGCAAGCAACGGGCAATGAAATCACAATGTGTAAATGGGCCTTTACTTTCTGATGCATGACTGAAACAGCAGTACTGGTGAATCGATCATAAGGTTAAGCAACGCTTGGTGCGTTTGGTTCTTGGATGGGTGACCGATCGTCTATTTAAGATGCGTGTTTGTGAAGGCACGTCAAATTGGTGGTCACGGCTGCCATTTGAACATCTTTGGCACTCGTTAGTGAAGTTAGACACAGAATCTTACAGAGATGGGGCAAAGGCTAGGCAGATGATACAGGTCAAGATACTTGCAGAAATAAACTGTTGGAAAAGTAAATGGAAGCTCATTCTTTCTTTAACCTCTTTATAATGTCGGCAGAAAACCAATTAGGTATGTCTCGTATCTGCACACCAGGTTTACAAAAAACCTGAAATCAAAAAATTAAAAAATGTCTACAGAGTGTAAACCGGGTTTTCAAACAACTTTAAAAATAAACTTTCATGAAATTGCAACATTACTTAGATAAGAATTCAAACGGAAACGGCGTAGCATTAATTCACTTTAATATTTCCGTAAACTAATTGTTAAAGGAAATATAAAGGTATACTATCTAAACGTTGTCGGATGTTTTAACTCAATTTGTCATGAAATGCTGTTTTAAAAGAATTAAGTGAATGCGCTTTACAATGAAGGTTTTACGTTATTGTATAAATGAATGAATAAAAAAATATTAGAACCGTTTTTTTAGGGTTCCGTACCAAAAGGGTAAAACAGAACCCTGTTGCTAAGACTATAATAAGGGGGGCCTCATACAATAAGCGTGTAAAACCGCAAATTATAACTTCGCTATTCATATATTTGTATGAAGAACAAAGTCATTTTTTGCTGCCCGAAAAATGTTTGTATTTTGGTTAGTTGTAGGTAATAGATACGTTCATTTTTCATAGATGGTAAATGGTACTGAACTCTTCGTGCGCGAGTCCGAGAACTTGGCTGGTTTTTTATAAGAGGAATGTCACGCACACATTTCAAGTACGGGGGTGTCAAGGTCATGACACATATGAAAGGTACGGCACAGCAGCAGCACGGCTGTAAGTACGCTTGAAGCGCGCTGCAAGCTTGCTGTTACCCCGCCATTATTTTTTATACTGACGTTACAAAAACATTTCTACTAGATACGATTGAATGGTCAAATGACAAGTTAATTGCTGGCTTAACCCATTTACATATTACACCGCCGCCGCCGCGGTGCCGATGTATTAGTCTCGCTTGGATTTGTATAAATTCTTACATACAGCATTGCAGCGGTAGCGGCGTGTCTACGTGCCGCAGCGGTAATGGCGAGCGGATACCGTGTGTAAGAATCCACACATGTCCAAGCAAGTCTGATTAGCGGCACCGCGGTGGCGGCGGCGCTGCAGCTACGGCATAATGTGTAATCGGCCTTAGAGCTGCCCCATGTCGCGCCTTTCTAATGTGCCATAGCTTTTACACTACCAACTCCAAGGTTCGGACTCCTTTGTAAAAAAATCTGAAAATTCATACGAATCGAACGTGGACGGAAATCACGCTAAAGTCACGAAAAGTAAACATTTTTATTCCAATGTGTCAAATAGTTGAGAGATCGTAATTGCTCGGCTAAGTAACAGCTATAGAGGTTAGCTATATCTGCTAAAAACAGCAAAGGTAATTCATTAAATTAGTAAAAGGCCTAAATTTTTAAGTGTTGCTTGGCTTTAGAATCATGTGTAAATTTTGTCTATAGGTAATAGTATGGAAATATTGAACAACAATTTGCGGGACTAACAGTTTCAGTTTATTTAAGTTGGCTATATCAGGAAAAAACCGGTACGTAAGTCGTTATAGTTATGCTATCAGATGCATTGATAAATTAATTTAAGGTAAAGCAACGCTTGGCGCCATCGGTCCGTGAATAGGTGTGACCATCTTGTCATGACGAGTTCTTCCGTGTTTTATAAAGCATAATTAAAACGAAATTATATTTATGGTAAATTAAGCTGCATCAGGTCACATGAGTAGAAAAACGGAACAGAGACTAAGCTTCTTAAGAACGTGCAAAATTGTTACCTATTTTGGTAGGGTTGTCACAATAGGTTAAGACAAATTAAACAAAACATTTGTTAAATAGTTTTATTAAAAGTTATAATGCAACAAACATAAAAAGCAGTCGGATTGAACCTCCTCCTTTTTTTGAAGTCGGTTAAAAGACGCAGGTATAAAAAAATCAGCTTAATCAGACGTCGGGAATAAGTTCAAATCTTTGCTTACAATACTTAAACTTAACCCAACCTGGTTGGGTTGGTTTGTAATAGGTANTAGTTTTATTAAAAGTTATAACGCAACAAACATAAAAAGCAGTCGGATTGAACCTCCTCCTTTTTTTGAAGTCGGTTAAAAGACGCAGGTATAAAAAAATCAGCTTAATCAGACGTCGGGAATAAGTTCAAATCTTTGCTTACAATACTTAAACTTAACCCAACCTGGTTGGGTTGGTTTGTAATAGGTAGGTATGTACACACTTACAATACATACATAATGCTAAACTTGTCATAATAATGAAAGGTAAAAACAAACCGTGTACAATTCTCTTCTTGTTAAAAAAGGACCTAATAAAAAACCGGCCAAGTGCGAGTCGGACTCGCGCATGAAGGGTTCCGTTCCATTATCTATGAAAAATAAACATACCTACTACCTACAATTAGCCAAAACACGAACATTTCTCAGCAACAAAAATAACTTTGTTTTTCATACAAATATATGAAAAACAAAGTTTTAATTTGCGGTTACTGAAAAAGTGCTATATCTCAAAAACTACTGACTGTATTTCGTTCAAACCAATTTTGGTTGATAGTTTTTATTAAGGTTTATAACATATGTTTTTTTTAGATTTTTCACATTGGTACTTTAGAAATTACAGGGGGGGGGACACACATTTTAGCACTTTGAAAGTGTCTTACTCTGAAATGATTGACTTTGAGAAAAAATGGTTTTAGAAACCTCAATCTCATTTTTAAAGACCTATCCATAGACACCCCACAAGTATAGGTGAGACGAAAAAATTTTTTTTTTGTTTCAGTTCCATGTATGGGGAGCCCCCTTCTAATATTATTATTTTTTTGTTTTTGTATAAAAATCGTAAAGCGGTTAACATAATACATCTACCTACCGAGTTTGAATGGTGTAGTCTTAATAGTTTCGGAATAAACTGGCTGTGACATACGGACAGACAGACAGACAGACAGACAGACAGACAGACAGACAAGGAGAGAGTAAACTTTGTCACTATAGTCATAAAAAAAATATTATATTTTTTTATTTTCTTTTGGGGCGGCGAAACCACAAAAAAACAACAGAAAAAAGGTACAGAGAAAACAAACTCCTTTCTTAACAATCCCTTCCTTTCCTTTTGGTTATAACAGGGGACCTAAAATAAAAACCAGGCCAAGTGCGAAGTCGGACTCGCGCATGAAATTGTTGGTTGGTCCGTTTCCATTATCTATAGAGAAAAATATAAACATACCTAACGTACATAACAATTAGCACAAAACTAACGGAACAATTTCTTCTTAGACAACAAAAATAAAAACTTTGTTTGTGTCACATGTGGGACGTAACTGATATCATTTATTTTGAAAAGAACAGATACGTTTGAGATAAATTATGTAGCCTGGATAGTCTTGTGTATTTTAAAGTCTTGAAGCATAGCAGGTAGAGCAGGGCTATATATTGCGTTCCGAGAGGAAACTCGTTACTTACGGCAGAGCGCGCAATTTCTCGCCGGATGCTTCGTTATCAAACCAATTTGTGTTGATAGTTTTTATTAAGGTTTATAACATATGTTTTTTTAGATTTTTCACATTGGGTACTTTAAGAAATTACAGGGGGGGGGACACACATTTTAGCACTTTGAAAGTGTCTTACTCTGAAATGATTTGACTTTGGAAGAAAAATGGTTTTAGAAACCTCAATCTCATTTTTAAAGACCTATCCATAGACCACCCCACAAGTATAGGTGAGACGAAAAATTTTTTTTGTTTTCAGTTCCATGTATGGGGAGCCCCCTTCTAATATTATTATTTTTTGTTTCTTGTATATATAAATCGTATTAAAGCGGTTAACATAATACATATACCTACCATTGGAGTTAAATTGGTGTAGTCTGAATAGTTTCGGAAAAACTCGGCATGTGACATACGG
>NWSH02000519.1:16155838-16166594 GCA_002382865.2 Heliothis virescens | reverse complement strand
TGTGCAACGAACATTGCACATACTTTTGTGAAGACTTTTTAGAAAAAGCATATCCTGCGGATTTAGAATATATATAATTTAGTTATGTTTTCTACTTTTTTTAAGAGTTATAGAGTATTATGTGAGACAAGGGAAAAAATGGCACTTAAAATATTAAGTTTCTTATTTTTTTTTTGTAAACCAAAGTTTTTAAAACGGAGTTTAATAAATATGTTGATTTACTATTACTTATTAGTGTATTATTTAAATCCTAAGAAAAAAAACTGATTAAATTGCTGTATTACTAGTTAAAATAGTCAAAGAATATGGGCGGCAAAACGCTCCCCACGCGCCCACTGACGTTTCGCGAAAAGACGCGCCCACTCTAGGGTTAAGCAGATTTGGGTAATGGTCTTTAGTTCTTATCCATTACTGGAATTAATTTTAAACATTCTTTTCCACCACTAGGAGAATACCTAATACAAAATATTTTTTGGGCTATCAAAAATCTTAGTCTACAAAATATCTCGTCCTGATTTACACATTAATTTTAAGTAGCTACTCGTCCATAAAATAAAAAAATAGGTACATTTTTTTAGGGTTCCTTATTTTTTAAATAAAAAGCAATGATACCTATCAGGTGCTCACAGAGAGTCAACTGTCAGGAAAGGGTAAATGGGGCTTACATCCACCGCTAACGGTCCGTCACTAAGCACTTAATTACTTTCTTTTACACAGATACTCGGATTTGCACGCGAATTCGTTTGTGGGTTTTTTTGTTTTGGTAGTTTCTTTATACATCTGTATATTTTGAATGAGAATGTAAGTGTTTTCAACACACTCACTATGTACTTGAGTGAATTTTAGGTATAGTTATTATGAAAATTACCTACGTATGGATACTTTAACGGCCATTCCCAATAACCTATATCTCTGGATTTGCTTACTAGAGATAGAATTTTGACATTAGCCACATACAAGTAATGTCAAATTCTTATCTCTAGTAAGCAAATCCAGAGATAGACAGAATATTGAATTCCGCACTAAGACAGCAACTGTTTTACGGAATTTGATATAACATTAGTAAATAATATTATGTAGTTTTAAATTAGAGCAAAACCGCTCGTTTGATTTTAAGTACTTTTTTATGATTTTACAGAAACGGATCATCTTTATAACCAACTTGAAAATAAAAATAATTTTCCAAATCAAGGTACAGTCACGTTCAAATAACAATACGCACTAATTTACCGGATCCTCAAGTAACTGTCCAATTAGTTAGTGTCCAATGGAAAAATGTCACGGAATGAGCAACCGAGTGTACTTCAGTCAAGACATGACATAAAAGTGGATTTTAACGAATTAGGAGCGACCGGGAAAATTGTCCGAACAAAAAATTATGTACGGAACCGTTCCCTTGTAAGCACTTTGTAAAGCTGTAGTATCGTTGTCAACAAAAGCGCTTTAAAATTTAATTAATTATAAACAATGTTTTTTTTTCGAATCAATTTTAACGAAGTAATAGGTACAAACTTCCTTGTTTTTGTTTTTAGATAAGTAGGTACATACATTGTTTTTCTTTGACTATAATGGTAAACAAAGAAATTTTTGTACCACTCCACTTAGATGAGATTTTATCAAATAATACTGACTACCTATGCATTTTAAGATATTAAACCAATATTAATTCACAAATAATAAAAAAAAAACAACTATAAAAGTCAAACACTTTATCACATGTAGAGCCTACTACAAGAAGACCTCATTTCGCATACGAGTAGTTAATGAGCGAATCAGGATTCCATTTTTCGCTTATAGTCTGTTACAATCTAATTTGGCGACATAATTTAGAGCAACCGAACAACAGGCACTCTGCCATGAGCATAGATCTCAATGCAAAAAACCGTACATAGAAAATTTACCTACGTAGTCTGTATCGAGTATCGATAAATACTATGATTTCAAACTCGTGGTAGAGATACTGATTTAAAATTTGCTTTCTAATCTTTATCTAAATTGGCAGAACTAATCTTATAATACTTTAAATAGTGATTTTAATTTTAAATGAACACATTTAGCGTCAGTTTCAAAGGTTTCAGATAGCTATATGACAGACTAGCTTCCGCCAGCGGTTTCATTCGCTTTCCCGGGGAACTACTGCGCGCACCCGGACAAAAAGTAGCCTATAGCCTTTCTCGATAAATGGGCCATCTAACACTAAAAGATTTGTTTCAAATCGGATTAGTTCCTGAGATTAGCGCGTTCAAACAAACAAACAAACCCTTCAGCTTTATAATATTAGTATAGCTTTATAATATTATAGAATATAGTATAGATGATGCCATAAAAAAGTGGTCAAAATTAAAAACATTTCTATGGCATTATCTGTCAGATGGCTATCTAGGACTTTACCTGGAACTTGAGCAACTGACCTTTAAAACTTTATTCTTAAAAAATAAACGCTGAACCAACACTAAAAACTAAGTGCCAGTTACCCATTTACGCCAAAAAAGACCTATACAAGTATGACCTACGTCATACGTGTAGTGAGTAGTGAAAAAAAAAATCTAACTGTCGATTCAATCACGGCTAGTATTGGCGCGATGAAAATATTGATTGACAAGTTAGCGAGCCATCACCGTGTATCGAGCATGCATAGCTCTATTTACGCACCTGTTTTAGCCTGCGGGTTCGTTCACGTATTTCATGCGGTTCGAAGGTTAATTTTTTGCGAAAAACGCAGTTGAATGTTAGTCGTGGAGATTTTTGGTAGAAGATCAGGCATGTTGAAAAACCGGGTTATTCCCTGAGTACCCCGATCCCCGAGGCCCCCGTCCCGGAGAACCCCGAAAACGATAAATATTATTACATTTATTTTTTCTATTGTTTTCAACTTGTACGGTCAACATAAAAGTGCTTTAAATATATGCGTTTGAAATCAATACTTATAATAAATCTGTAGAGAGGTCAATTCTTTCCAAAATGACTATCAGGGGAGATTAGGGATCGATACTGATGCCAAAAATGCAATCAATAAAATTTTTGTCTGTCTGCCTGTCCGTCTGTCTGTCTGTCTGTATAACCGTTATAGAAACAAAAACTACTCGATGGATTTTAACGAAACTTGGTACAATTATTATTAATACTCCTGAGCAGGTTATAGAATACTTTTCATCACGCTGCAATCAATAGGAGCAGAGCAGTGAAGGGAAATGTTGGGAAAACGGGAGAAGTTACTCCATTTTCTGAGCTTTGGTCGCGTGTGCAACCTTAATGGTTAAAGCTACATAGAAATTATGTGTGACGGAAATGTTCTCCTTAAAATTGTATAAAAAATATCCACGGATAGCCATCTGTCCATCTTTTATGGTTGACTCACAATAATACGTGTAACTTCCGACATTATCAAAAGATACTTAACAAATATAATTTGTTTACTATTTATGACAACAATATTTATTTCAAATTCGAAGCACACAGGCGGGCGAAAAGGGTTGCATTTTTTTACCTGAGTGGGCACCTAATTATGATAAACAATAGAGCTAGTGCGATGATGATGATAAATAGAGCTAGTGCATTCTATTTTAAACTATTTGCTATGCTACATTATAAAAAAATATTCCTGAAAATGAAACTGTTGTTGCGTATTTTTTTTATTATGTTAATTTTCCATTTCGAAAAGAAGAAGAGATACAAAAAATCTAAATACGTAGGTATTTTGAAAAAGGAAATGAGTATGAGACTCATATTGTATTATCTGATTATAATATTTAACTAAACCAAGTAAGACTTTATATATTTTTTTGAGCCTTAAAGTTGTAATTTTAGTAAGTAATAAAAATGTATTTAACGTTTCGTCTGCTGACGCTACTTTTAAGCTAAACTAACTTATAATTGAGTTCACCAAGATAAAAATAAATCGGGGTGCTCCGGGACGGGGGCCTCGGGGATCGGGGTACTCAGGGAATAACCCGAAAAACCATGTTGTGGTAGGAATGTAAAAATTAATATCTTTGTGGTTACAAATATGTACCAAAATCAAATCAAAATGCTCATTAAAACACTCGGCAAATAAACATTATATTGTAAAAATTCTGACGAGTTGCTTTGAAGGTCACTGAAATTAAAAGAGTATTTACCCGACTGCCAAGAAGGGTTATTTAATGCAGGACAATAATCTGTATTTGTCTAAGGCCTAAAGGCATATAAATGCATTAGTCAGACACAATCTCAGTAATTAATACCCTGTACTAGCATTCGTCGGCAGTTTCACTTACGTCCAATGGGAGCTATTTCGTATACCCAGATTAAAAGGCATATAGCAAAAAAAGTATAGACACTTAAAGAATTTATTAAATCAGACCAGTCGTTCCTGAGATTACCTTGAACGTGTCAAGCAATTATCTCAAACATTTTTCTACTAGGAACTTTGAAAAAAATAACACAGAAGACATTACCTCTTACCCATCAACGTTCACCAACAATTGTACATATACAGTAAACCAAACCCGAACATAAACTTAATTATTGTAATTATATAAGATTACGTCGTCTGTCAACGTCTAAAGCCTCACGATAGGCCGTTTCAAGTGAGCACAAACTTAATATTCCATAACTAAGCAGATTACGTGTACAAGAGAAGGGTCACAGAGTAGAAAATGTTGAGCTTGATAACACTGTTTAAATATATTTTGTAGAACAGTTGGGAAGCTACCTACTAAAGTTGGTAGCGTCACACTCACACATGCATGCGCATTGACGAGCATTTATGTACCTTTACCAGTGCTGTCAGTTCTGACTGTCACGTTAAGAGCTACTGCGCTAGCATATGGCCAAATTAGGATCTAAAGTTTGACAGACATTTAAGTCAGTACTACCAAGTGACAAGCCTACGGCTTCGATAGTGCTTACGTCATCATTTTGACAATAAGGTTGTTTCATTCAATTCATTACTGGTACAGACGACAGCACATCAAGTTACCACATTCTGTCAAATTTCTGCAATCGATTTTCAACCTTATCACAATGGAGGTAAGTTGATGTTCGATTGGTAAAATTTGACAGATTGGTATACGTTGACCTGCTGTCATCTGTACATCTTTATTCTTTGTTGACAAGGTAGATTTTGAACCGTTAGACAATTCCCCGTAGTCTATAAAGGGTCTTGAGAAATCTCTTGAGAAATATAAATATTTATTTGAGTATTTCGGCAAATACGTACATAAACGATCATTACTGAGAAGGTAACGTTTCAACAAACAGCTGAATAACTAACTAATTTGAAGTGAATATTTAACTTTCTACTGTCAGTTACTACTCCGCGCACCCAATAAAAAGTAGCTTTGCTCGATATGAGCTATCTAACAATATTATTTTTTTCAAATTATTCCCAAGTTATTCCCGAAGTTAGCCATTACCAAGAAACAAACCACTCCTCAGATTTCTAACAGATTTCGAGAATACCGCAACTTGGCAAGCCGTATGACTTAAGATACTACAATATAACTTCTTAGTTTGATTTATCAATTCGTAAAACCGTTAGATACAGACATATGTACAAATTAATATCTTTGAAATAAACTTATTACTAAACTTTACAACCAGAGACAACTAAACAATTGACAAACTGAATTCCCTAGACTGTGGCCTTAGATTTACTTCAGCATCTGAAGGGCAGTTCGCTTTTAATAGGTATTATAGTTTTCCGCTTACAGCGTCGCTGCCGTACGCTGGGAAAGAGAAATCTGATATTTTTTTATGAACAGCAATTATTCATAAGTATGCAAAAGTATTTTATTGTATAGCCGTTTGCCTCGTGCCTTGTTATAAAACTTCTCAACGTAAATAGATCACAAAGACTCTTGAATATTAATATAGTTTTAGGCGTACATACGATTTATCATCATTAACAGATTATCTATATATTATCTTATCCCTTCGGATGTCTTATGTTGCACAGTGCGACATAAGAAAAATATTAAAAACTAGCTGTTGCCCGCGACTTCGTCTACGTGGGCGATATAGAACTACATATGCTAGTTAAAAATATATCATAAGACATTTGGAGAAAAAATGCTCAAAATGTTTTATGTCGCATAATGTGCAAAAAATGTAATTTTTTTGTTATGTCATCAATAGGTTAGAAGTATTTTTTTATGTCGCACTGTGCAACTTCAGACGTTCGAAGGGTTATTAGAAGAAATTGAAGTATCACCGGCATGATCGTCAGTCTATTTTATTGTCCCAGTGCAGAGGACAGGCCTCTTCCCATACAGAGAAGAGCATTTATCACCATTCTTGCTGAAGACGGATTGCCGATTTCAGACTTTTAAGTCTGAAATCAAATCAAGAAATTTTCCTTCACCTTTACTGAGTCATTGATGTTCAAGATAGTTTCAATCTAACTCAACATAAAGAAAAGCCTTTCAAAAAATCTAATAAAAACCCTGAATGAGACTCACATATAATCCAAAAACCAATTTAAAACGCGAATCCTTCAGTTGATTGCGTATTCTTCACAGCTCTTAAGTAACAAAGAGCCAAAATCATTGTTCGAGACAGACTTTGTTTAAGTTTGGACGTTGTACGAGGGTTCGCCATCGGCCCACCTCAAACTACTGTCAACAGTGATTAATCTTAATTCACCTCGGAGTGGGGTTCCGCATAGTTTTGATTAGGACGTGCTTAAGGGCGGGGCAAAAAGTTCCTCTGAGATTTTGAGGTGGTTATGATAGTGAGTGGGAATTTGGTGAAAGTCTTTTTTATTAATAAGGTCTTCTTCTTATCAAGTGAGCTGCAGGTTTTAATTACCTAACAAACCCTAGTGTCAGAGTTTTCTCAAATCCGCCTGACGGCTTCTGACGTGGATTATTAATAAGGTAAAAATATTGTGGTGAATAGGCTGGTGGCTGGACTCATAATGGCGTCCAAGGCCGATTGTCGGCCATGGCGGTTGTTCTCATATAAAGAGACTAGCCAGCTGCGCAGGTCATATTATAGTGCACAGGGTGGAGGCATAGGGAGTGTGAGATCTAAGGAATCGTTTTTAGGGTTTTAGTAAAACAACTTTCTGTTTGTTGTTAAAACACCCGTGCATCAGAGAGCACGTAAATGTCGATCCTACGCCTGATTTCTCTAAGGTCGTGTCGGATTGCTATGCCGCTGGACTGTGAAAGTGATGGAAAAGAGAGTGCACCTGTGTCCGCGCAAATGCATCTTCACTAAAATAAACCGTAGTGATTGGATCTCCTTAAACAGAATGCCGCTATGACCGAAAAAAAATATTTGGACGCCATTGTTATTAGGTCAATTAAAGTGGTGTAGTGAATAGTTCCTTCTGTGCTGCCCAATATGCCCTAACTCGTGCACAGTAAAAGATCTATATGCCGCCACTGATAATGCTGTGCGCGTGGCGAACTACTGGGCCTCAAAAATTTGAAAATGATTGCCATCGACTCGCAAAGAAGAAGAAGAAGTGGTGTAGTCATCTGTTATATGTTTTAACTTTCTTCCTCATTTATCTCATTTATCAAAACCCTATTAACATCACAACCATATCCATTTTTTTAAGTAGGTTAAAAATATTCTGACTGGACAAAAGTACACCTCTTACATATATGTTTTTGTATATCTTAACACTTGAATAAAATAACGTTCTTCATTCTATTTTTACATGCCTCCACGTACCATATCGTATAAGTGTTATGTGTTGCAGTCAAAGTAGCAATTTTGGATTCTCTAAAATGTCTGTAAAAGTGAATATTGAAATAGGTAATATTCAAAGCCATTTTCACAGCTGTGTCTAATGATTCAGTGCTGGCAGTTTACAATTACAATAAAATATTATTTCGATAGTTCCATTCACATTGGTATAATAATGTACAAGGTTTTGGGCATTTGTTACTTTTACACGAAAAAATACTACTTCTATCCTCAAAATAATTATACAGGCTTCTTCTATTATGGGTGAAATGAACAAAAATCTAAAACTATAAACTCGCTTTTCTCGTTTGTAACATAGGTAACATGTGGTCTTTATAATAATCAGCGGGAGGTTACCTTAAGACAACCCTATTATCAAATTTGTCGACATAAATAAAAATCCTAAATGCGATTTTTTTTACTACAAAAAAAAAAAAATACATGAAAAACAAAAATCTGTCATTTTTCAAAACCTCTCAAGTTGATCAATTCCCCGCAACATACGCTAGGGTGGCCATATAATACGGATCAGTCGGACCAAAATACGGGACGGTTGAGCACCACTTGTAACATTGAAGAGTCATCGGAATGCGAATCTAACAGTTTTATGTTGAAAAGGAAAATACAAAAAATGGTCAGATATTTTTTATGAAAATACTTGTAGTAGGACGGTCGTGTTTGATCAAGATCATGTTCGATATCGTTGCACTGTTTATTTAGTTTGGTTATCGATATTTTTGCTTATGCTGGAGTTTTGCGGTTATTTTTTGTGATGGAATGAAAATATTTTTTCTGGAAAAATGTGGCGCAAAAATATACCAGCATCCGCCTTTTTATTGTCTCAGTCCTAGAACTATGGTCTCTTCTCATACAGAGAAGGAATGATAACGTTCATTCCTTCATCACCCGGTTAACTCAAGACAGATTGACGATTTCAGAAAATAAAGTCCATATTTCATCAAAATGTTTTCCTCTAATTGTATTCAGTTGTTACCTAATAGTGTCCAAAATGGACTTAGAAAGTACAAAAATACGTTAGTGTTTAAAAATTTTTAATGAAAGAAAATAATTATAAGAATCACAACTACGGGTTAACATAGTTAAATCCATTATTTGACCATTGGTTTAACCGTATAAGACCTAAACTTCAACTTTCCTGCACTTGACGAAACCTTTTTATTGCCCCTTATTCATCCATTCTTTCTTCTTCTATCCAGTTACCCTATTTTTTCTACTCCCACTATTTTTGATAATACACAACCATAAACCTCTCATCACAGCCCTCACAATAAAACACATCTTTCTCCACCTCGCTACATTTCAACAAGCGCGTCCGAAAAAAAAAACTATTAAAAAATATACGAAGCAAACATTCAGTCAGGCAAATACATCCGTTTCGTCCATTAGCTGAAAAGGTTTCAGTAAACATTGTCCCTTCTGATATGATGTTGTATTTTGTTGGGTTCCAAATTTTGAACGAAGCTGTGCAATTTTTTTTTCTGTAATTCCTACAATATTATCACATTTTTAACCGACTTCCCAAAAAGGAGAAGGTTCTCAATTCGACCGTATCTTTTTTTATTATTATAAAGGCTTGTGTGTAACTACACACACGAGCTTTAGCTTTTTTTTCTACAGAATTTCTCTATAAATAGGCTATCTAGCAGTCAATATTTTTTCCAAATCGGATCAGTTAGTTCCTGAGCTTAGCGTGTTTAAGCAAATAAGCAAACTCTTACACCGCTAGCAATTTGACAGATAATGCCTAAAATGTTTATAAGACATAATTTATCAGATATCTATCTAGAATTTAATCTCGGAGCCATTGAAGCTGGCCCTGAGTATAGATATTATAGTGTATATAAATATATCTACTTAACCCTACCAGTATTAAAATAACAAGTAAAATGTAAAACTGAGTTGAAAGGGCAAAGAACCCATCGCTAGGGACGCCGACCATTCAGGACCAAACTTTTTATCAAGAAACCCATCTTATGTTCTCTCATTCCTATATTTTCAGTTATACGAGTGGAACTGTTCGGTCAGTTTGTATGGAAATGTCATTGTCCCTGAAAAAGGTTGTTTACTTCAAAATAAGGGTAAGAGTATTACCATAACTATAAGTAACTTCAGAAAAATTTAAAATCCTACGTCTTAAACATATTTAAATCCAATGTGTATATTTTGAGAACTTGTATTTAAGAAAACACTTTAAAAATGTACAATGTATTTTCTAGAGGCAACTTTTGTTCCCAACTCCTGTTAAATATTTTTTCTGTACCAAATTTGGGTTCTAATGACTGATGATACAGGCAATACTGCACATTCGCGAGGTGGTGAACAGCTAACTCCTTAGCGGCCATGAAATTTGAGAAGAACTGTGGATCCCGATTTCCTACGATAATTATATTATTACAGAAAAAAACCGGCCAAGTGCGAGTGGGACTCGCACACGAAGGGTTCCGTTCCATTATCTATGAAAAATAAACGTACCTATTACCTACAATTAGCCAAAACACAAACTTTTCTCGACAACAAAAATTAACTTTGTTTTTCAAACGAATATACGAATAACAAAGTTATAATTTGCGGTTACTGAAAAAGTGCTATATCTCAAAAACTACTGACTGTATCTTGTTCAATTTTGATTGGTAGTTTTTATTGAGATCTATAACATATATTTTTTTCAGATTTTTCACTTTGGTAGTTTAAGAATTACAGGGGGGGGGACACACATTTTGGCACTTTGGGAGTGTCTTACTCTAACATGATTGACTTTAGGAAAAAATGGTTTTAGAAACCTCAGTACCATTTTTTAAGACCTATCCATAGACACCCAGTGGTACCCACCACACGTATAGGTTTGACGAAAAAAAATATTTTTAGTTTCAGTTTCATGTATGGGGAGCCCCCCATAATATTATTATTTTTTTATTTTCGTACAAAAATCCTAAAGTGGTTAATAGAATACATCTACTTACCAAGTTTTAACTGTGTAGTCCTAATAGTTTCGGAATAAAGTGGCTGTGACATACGGACGGACGGACAGACAGACAGACAGACAGACAGACAGACA
>NWSH02000519.1:16143400-16155622 GCA_002382865.2 Heliothis virescens | reverse complement strand
AATACATCTACCTACCAAGTTTTAACTGTGTAGTCCTAATAGTTTCGGAATAAAGTGGCTGTGACATACGGACGGACGGACAGACAGACAGACATGACGAATCTATAAGGGTTCCGTTTTTTGCCATTCGGCTACGGAACGAAGAAAGAAAATTCACGCAAAATTACTAAACAGACTAAGTATGGACGTACTATTTTTGCGTCACATTTGATTGACAAGAAGTATAATTTCTTCAGCAACAATTAGTATACAAAAAAAGGATTACAATCAACAAGAACTAAAATTTAAGACCACCACTTACCTCACTATTTCAAAAAGACCGCAAATATTCCAAGAACTTGATGATGATATTTCTTGCATAGCAAGTAATCCAATGGAATACATTTTGTACCTTTTCCTTTGTTTCGTAAAGATTCAAAAGCACTTTGTGGAGTTGCGACGAATAATGTGCTATAGGACTGGTTGGTACTGGAGTTAGGACTAGTTCAGAATTGAGAGATAGTATTGACAAATATTTAAAGCAAATAATATTATTTATGGAAAACAACATTTTAAATTAGTTTCTAGCATTCATTCAGATGAAGGTGTATACTACTATATGTATTTATGTGTAATTAGACTAGGGCAATTTTATTGTGTTCGTTCATATTGTGATTCACGTAAGTGCGCGTTTGGGTATACGGTGTGCCCTACGAGAGCGATCTGGATACGAACGCGAATCGGCGTACGGCGCGATACGAAAACAGCAGTCAGTCGATTTCTTTTGATGTGCCCTCGTCTAGACGAATGCGATGCAAAGTAATCCGAAGCGAATTCAAATAAGTACGCCGCGCCTACGACTATTGTTTTCGCATCGCGCCACGTCGCTTCGCATTCACATCCAGATCGCTCACATAGGATGCACCGAACCATTATCATGTAGTAAACTTTGTCTATTTCTCTTTGTCTTCTCTTCTTATAACCTTATATCTTAGATTGTCTACATATAAATAAATTCATTGCAATACTGCACAATATAACGCAACCTTTACATACCCGCTCCGCTCGATGTTTGCAAAGCTATTAATCTCGGCACAGAACCAGCACATACAGCGAATACCTTCTCGATTGCTGCGCTATGTATTTTTTAATGAGCTACTCTTTCAGTTAATCGATTTATTGTGCTCGATGTTTCGAGAGATTTAATTCCGAGCTACATGAATTTGGATAAAAAGTAGCCTTTGATTATCGCTCAACTGCAAACTAAAGTATACAAAAGTATACACAAGAATAATTATGTATTGTTTTTATAATTAAGTATATCATATTGCAGATGCGTCCTGCGGGTTTACTCGAGTCCCGTGGCAATTCTCTTAACACCCATGACAGTGTAGCTTTCCAACAATGAATGACTTTTTCGAATCTGTTCAGTAGTTTCGAAGCCTTTAGAGTTCATACAAACAAGCAAAAAAAATCATCTCTGCTACATTATAAACAAGATTGTCAGCTAGGATAATCTTAAAGCGACTTAATCATTTATTTATGAACGTAAAGAAAAAAGAAGAGATATTTATTTCCCAGAGAAACGAGCTCAGAATAAACACACAAATCAAAAAGGCTAATCCTAAAATAAATAACAGTATTGTGTGCCTAAAAGCTTAGTGAGTTTATCTTATTTCAGTATGTAGGCTTACAGATATTGGAATGTAGAAAATCCTTAGCACTCCCGTAAACTACAGACTAAACTGTCGGCCGACAGTTGGCCCAATGGTTGGCAATTATTTTTTGTGTACATAGTGAATCCAATCATTTTAGTCGGTTTAATACCGGCTACATACCTTATCGTTGTAATGTGGACACTGCCAATAATTTCCACACTGATATACAGGGTTACTTGTAACTCGACGTATATCCGGAAGGGGGTGATAGAAGGGCCCAAGAGCAACCAATTAAACCACTCTTAACTCTGAGCAAAGTTCAGTGGTTTCCGAGATATTGGCAATTTTTGGATTTTTGGAAATTTACCCAAAATTCGACATTCAAGTTTAGACCTTTTTGGCCATTATTGCACCATTTGAAAACCTTCTGACTAATCCTCTCAAGCTTACGCACTGCCTCATAGAACAGCTTAACGATATCGAAACTAACAGTATTGGATTTGGTAGCGTCGATTTTATACGTGGACGATGTGGTTATGGGCGCAAATTAGTAAAACACATACAAAACAAAAATTGCGAAAGTCTCGGAAACCACTGAACTTTGCTCAGAGGTAAGAGTGGCTTAATTTGTTGCTCTCGGGCCGTTCTGTTACCTCCTTCCGGATATACATCGAATCACAAGTAACCCAGTATGTGCCCGATTAAACTATCGGTTGACTAAAAAAAATTAAAAACAAGAGAACTATGCATACTAAAAGTATAGTCAGTGAAACTACTATTTCTTGATAACAACCACATCGTTGATCGATCATAAGACTCAACGCTTACGACCGTTCCCAATAACATATCTATCTCTGGATTTGCATTGTAGAGATAGAATTTTGACATTAGCCCCATACAAGTAATGTCAAATTCCTATCTCTAGTAAGCAAATTCAGAGATAGATAGGTTATTGGGAACGGCCGTTAGTGTGGACAGTCCGTGAATGGATGACCATTTATGTCACAACAAGATCCTCCGTATTTCGGAAGGCATGTTTAATATCAAAAAGAGTAGATTTGGCTTACCCATATCCACTCTATTTTTTCTATAAATACACATAATATCATTAAAATATGAATTAATGGGTCTTAATTGATGCATAACCGCGATCCGTAAAAGGGTAGCGCATAGGAAAATAAAACGATAATCAGCAAAACCACAACTCTGGGTTTGTTTTGATTACAAACATATTTAATTATTGGTAGATTGAATATACTCGTTATATTAAAGTAAATTATTGTATATTTATTAATTTTAAAAATAATACACCTTTCATATCCACCAATGCAAGCCATGACAACATTTTACTTACAATGAATTTCATACTAAATTAATAATCATGCGGAAGTCGTCGAGACCCAGTGATTTGATATAATTGTGATAAGGTTGGAAATCTATTTCAGTTTGATAGATTGCAATAGGTTTATGTGCTGGCGTCTGTACTTTCTAAGTATATCTTGGCCACATTCCGAGGAAAACTGGACTATAAACACTGAAAACTCACCCCGCATTGAGCAACGGCGGCGATCAAATCAATCCTTCTCTGTGTGAGAGGAGGCCTGTGACACCAGTGGGACGATAAAAAAGGCTGACGATGATGATAATGAATTTCAGAGTTCATCAACATTGTTTAAGTTACATTATTCCTAAGAATAAGATTAAAAAATCATGACGTGGTCTAAGTTTTAACAACTTACCTTAGTATAGATAAGATCTCTCCTTGGTCTTATAACTAAAAGAGCTCCTAGCTTGACTTCTAAACTAGTTTAAAACTGTAGTTTTAGTACAAATTGCATGTATGATATAGTACACTATCTATACAAATTACATAATTACACCAATGGCTGATAAAAGGTGAAGGAAAACATCTTGAGGAAACCTGGACTATAAAGTCTATGACTACGAAATCACCAACCTACATTTAGCAAGCGTGGTGATTAATACTCAATCCTTCTCTGTGTGAGAGGAAGCCTGTGCCCAGTAATGGGACGATAAAAAGGCTGGTGATGATGACAAATTACATAGTTTTAAACCGACTTCCCAAAAGGGAGGAAGTTCTCAATTCCGATGTTTGATTTCTTTTGTCTTTGTGACTCAATTTCTCAAAAAGACGCCTGGACCGATTTGGCAAATTGGTTTTTTATATGAAAGGTTATGCTTGCAGTTGGGTCATCAGATCACTGAAGTATATTTTCTGGATTATCTATAACTCTTAATTTTCTGCTTCTCAGGTCTCTCTCTGTCTTCAAATCCATTTGCTACTGGCGCAATATAAATTCTTGCTTACATTTTTCTCTCTGTCAGCCTGACAGAGTGTACTCTATTCATTTTCATCTTACTCTGGTCATCTCGATTCACAAACACATATAAAATCTTAATCTAAAGCAAGCCATTTCAGAACAAAAGTGCCACAAAATTTTAAACAACATTCCAGCTGAAATCTGTATATAAATCTTTATTTTAAGACTCCATCCAAAAGCCTTGTATCTCAGAATATTCTCAAGACTATTCAAATAAAACAACACTGACATAAAATGATTTTGTATCAAAGAACAGTTACTGAAGACGCGCCGAGATTTGGTGATAGTTAGTCATAAAAGACATCTTTTGTACCTACACTGTTGCTACGCTTCTGCGCAAACTACTCGAGATATAATTTCCATACTACATTGTGGAATAAGACATTGTAAGGTGATGGATGTGGTGATTTTGGATGTGGTAATGTTTTTGGTACATTTAAGTCATGCAGATTGTAATTTGCATCTCAATACCAGCATCTTACTACCTTCATGGATAAAAAAATATTTATAATGTTTCTTCCTAAATGGGATTTAGTGTTTTTAATAAATATTGTTGCATCACATTTGCAGTTTCACCCAGTAAAACAAAGTCGTAAACTTTATGACATTAGTGTTCCCTAATCTAACGTGGCTAAAAGTATAATTTAGTGATAATAAATCAAGCAAAAATATCTTCCTTTGTTACACTTATACCACATCCATAAATCCATGGCTCCATAACCCGCTAACGTGTTTGGTTTACGCGGCAAGTCTCATTACTATTCAGTTCACAATCTGCGATGCAACGCTTAACTTGAGCACTTTCCAACGCAAGACAAATGTCCCACAGCGGGTGCTAAGGTCACCAGAACCACAGTTTAAATATATATAGAACAGTTGCAAAGCTACCTACTAAAGTTCGTAACGTCACACTCACACATGCATGCGCATTGACAAGCATGTATGTAGCATTATGTACCTTTACCAGTGCCGTCAGTACTGACTGTCATGTAAAGAGCTACCGCGCCAGCTAGCATTTGGCTAAATTAAGAACTGAAGTCTGACAGACATATTATTATGTACTCGTATAAGTCAGTAAGCTTTGATGGTGCTTACTTCATAATTTTGACAACTAGGCTTAGCTTAATACACTGGTATATCTTTATTCTGTGATAGAACGTTGGGTTGTCCACATGTTAGTTATGGTCGCCGAGATAGAACTTTGGAGCGCCAGCAATGAGTATTCAAGCCATATTGTGTTTTTCGTGTTCGTGTTTTTGTTTCGTAATTAGACAATCTGTTACTTTTAACAGCTATCTGACAAATAGTACCACAGAAATGTTTTTAATTCTGATTACTTTACGACATTTTATACTATATATATATAAATTTTATAGTTCCTGTGTTCATTTATTAATTTTGTATAGAACCGTAACCGTTCTTCAAACCGTACAGACAGACTTGTGTTGCTGGGGAGATTGTTACGCTTCTTCCCAGCAAAAACACTTAGGAAGTGGTTAGGAGAGGGATTGAGCTCCACAAACTGATTTTGGGCCTACTTTGAGTAAATGACTTTGTATCTTTCTTTATCTTTAAACTTGTATGTTCTACCGCACTTTGCGTACAGTAACATACAAAAGTGAAATGATCTGAAAGTGTTCAAACACGTAATTTAAAAGTCAAATACTCTAAGAACTTGTCAAACGTGATAATTATAGTATCACATAGAAATGTAGTACTATGTTTGAGAGTTTGCTTTACAGTAAACTGCTAAGTTATAATGAAGCTACTGAAAACGGTTTTCATAATATACTAGACTCAGTCCACAACTTCGTACGTCCCAAGGGAATTTCTTCCTGCACCCACACAAAAAGTATCCTGTACCTAATATATTTTGAAATGTGAATGAAGAGTCGTTACGGGCAGTTAGANTTACATAGTTTTAAACCGACTTCCCAAAAGGGAGGAAGTTCTCAATTCCGATGTTTGATTTCTTTTGTCTTTGTGACTCAATTTCTCAAAAAGACGCCTGGACCGATTTGGCAAATTGGTTTTTTATATGAAAGGTTATGCTTGCAGTTGGGTCATCAGATCACTGAAGTATATTTTCTGGATTATCTATAACTCTTAATTTTCTGCTTCTCAGGTCTCTCTCTGTCTTCAAATCCATTTGCTACTGGCGCAATATAAATTCTTGCTTACATTTTTCTCTCTGTCAGCCTGACAGAGTGTACTCTATTCATTTTCATCTTACTCTGGTCATCTCGATTCACAAACACATATAAAATCTTAATCTAAAGCAAGCCATTTCAGAACAAAAGTGCCACAAAATTTTAAACAACATTCCAGCTGAAATCTGTATATAAATCTTTATTTTAAGACTCCATCCAAAAGCCTTGTATCTCAGAATATTCTCAAGACTATTCAAATAAAACAACACTGACATAAAATGATTTTGTATCAAAGAACAGTTACTGAAGACGCGCCGAGATTTGGTGATAGTTAGTCATAAAAGACATCTTTTGTACCTACACTGTTGCTACGCTTCTGCGCAAACTACTCGAGATATAATTTCCATACTACATTGTGGAATAAGACATTGTAAGGTGATGGATGTGGTGATTTTGGATGTGGTAATGTTTTTGGTACATTTAAGTCATGCAGATTGTAATTTGCATCTCAATACCAGCATCTTACTACCTTCATGGATAAAAAAATATTTATAATGTTTCTTCCTAAATGGGATTTAGTGTTTTTAATAAATATTGTTGCATCACATTTGCAGTTTCACCCAGTAAAACAAAGTCGTAAACTTTATGACATTAGTGTTCCCTAATCTAACGTGGCTAAAAGTATAATTTAGTGATAATAAATCAAGCAAAAATATCTTCCTTTGTTACACTTATACCACATCCATAAATCCATGGCTCCATAACCCGCTAACGTGTTTGGTTTACGCGGCAAGTCTCATTACTATTCAGTTCACAATCTGCGATGCAACGCTTAACTTGAGCACTTTCCAACGCAAGACAAATGTCCCACAGCGGGTGCTAAGGTCACCAGAACCACAGTTTAAATATATATAGAACAGTTGCAAAGCTACCTACTAAAGTTCGTAACGTCACACTCACACATGCATGCGCATTGACAAGCATGTATGTAGCATTATGTACCTTTACCAGTGCCGTCAGTACTGACTGTCATGTAAAGAGCTACCGCGCCAGCTAGCATTTGGCTAAATTAAGAACTGAAGTCTGACAGACATATTATTATGTACTCGTATAAGTCAGTAAGCTTTGATGGTGCTTACTTCATAATTTTGACAACTAGGCTTAGCTTAATACACTGGTATATCTTTATTCTGTGATAGAACGTTGGGTTGTCCACATGTTAGTTATGGTCGCCGAGATAGAACTTTGGAGCGCCAGCAATGAGTATTCAAGCCATATTGTGTTTTTCGTGTTCGTGTTTTTGTTTCGTAATTAGACAATCTGTTACTTTTAACAGCTATCTGACAAATAGTACCACAGAAATGTTTTTAATTCTGATTACTTTACGACATTTTATACTATATATATATAAATTTTATAGTTCCTGTGTTCATTTATTAATTTTGTATAGAACCGTAACCGTTCTTCAAACCGTACAGACAGACTTGTGTTGCTGGGGAGATTGTTACGCTTCTTCCCAGCAAAAACACTTAGGAAGTGGTTAGGAGAGGGATTGAGCTCCACAAACTGATTTTGGGCCTACTTTGAGTAAATGACTTTGTATCTTTCTTTATCTTTAAACTTGTATGTTCTACCGCACTTTGCGTACAGTAACATACAAAAGTGAAATGATCTGAAAGTGTTCAAACACGTAATTTAAAAGTCAAATACTCTAAGAACTTGTCAAACGTGATAATTATAGTATCACATAGAAATGTAGTACTATGTTTGAGAGTTTGCTTTACAGTAAACTGCTAAGTTATAATGAAGCTACTGAAAACGGTTTTCATAATATACTAGACTCAGTCCACAACTTCGTACGTCCCAAGGGAATTTCTTCCTGCACCCACACAAAAAGTATCCTGTACCTAATATATTTTGAAATGTGAATGAAGAGTCGTTACGGGCAGTTAGAAGCCAGAAAGTCTGACAACCGGTCTTACCAAAGGGTAAAGGGTTGCCCGGGTAGCTGGGTTGTGGAGGTCAGATAGGCAGTCGCTCCATTTAAAACACTGGTTCTCAGCTGTATCCAGTTAGACTGGAAGCTGACTGAAAAGGCTAGGTAGATGATTATATTTTATATAGCATACTGCAAACTTCCATGAAATCCGTACAGTACTTTTTACTTGAAATAACAATCATCCAAACATTCAGATCCATCCACTTCCAAACTTTCACGATTATATTATTGGAGTGATGTGCTCGAGCAATGGTTATGACAAGATAACGGCGACACAGCTACAGATGTAAGCTGGCCCTTTGTTCTACTCGTGTCACTGTAAGAAGATTAAGGCTTACTACACATTGCTGGAAATGGCGATTTGATTATTTGAATTCTTCCTAAAATAAACGCTTTGTTAGCCTGCATGTTACGCGTCTAAGGTCTAGAAATTGAAATGATTAAGCAAATTTTGGCACACAAAATTTACTCAGATCAAAAATTGGAGGTAAGTTTGAGGCAAACGTCAAGGTGGTTATGCGGAGTTTGCGCAGGTATCATTCTTAGCCGACTTCAGAACAGAAGAAAGTTCTTAATTCATCTATTGCATATATTTTTGCGTGCACCTATGCCTAATTTCAGGAATCTCTGAGTCGATTTGAAATATCCTTTGTGTTTAGCAGACAAGGCCTTTCTTGCGAGAGCCTTTTTATCCGGGTGCACGAAGCAGTTTCTACAGGATACACTTGAAATCGCTGACAGAGGCTAGTTTCAGTGTCGAAGCAACAATGACTATGTCCCAGTTTCTAGGGTAACTATTATAATTACTAGTATAGGAGACATTTCAGCTTTGTCTTAGCATCATGTCCCAAAGGAGATGCCTTTGTGATTGGTATAGTCATTATGTGATGGTTATCATCTAGCCTATAAACTCCTGTGAGCTTGTAGGATCCTCATATGCACATTCCGTTCTAGTTGGTCGAACTAGACCAAAGAAAAAGTCGTTAACCATGGAGTTTCTTGTCCGTTCTTCCCCATAGGAAGCTATTTTTGGAATGGGCAATTAGAATCAACCTTAGTTATATTTTTTTTGACTTTGACTTCGAAAAATCAAGCATGATGTGTTCAAGTAGTTTTTGAGTCTTTTGTTCATACATTTTGACTTTGCCACAGTCTATGAGCTATCACAGAGTTCTTTAGATGCATAAGTTTCCATTTCTTTATCATCTGCCTTTTTTCAACTATAATGGGTCGGCTTCTAGTCTACCAGTGCTTTACATGGATCGATTACCTATCTCATCTCTTCAACTCAGTTATCCCGTTAACCCGGCACACATTGGTAAGACGTGTTGTCAGTTTTTCTAGCTTCTGACTCCAGGTAACCACTGATAAGAATGTTTAAATGACATCGGATTCCACCAATTTAACTTATCTTTAGAAATACAGAGGTACCCAACGAAGGGACCGACCATGCCAATCGTTCCTTACTTTTTGGTAAATTGTGCTACGCGGCTGTTACATAGCCTACGACCTTCTGCAATTAATTTTTTCAAAAATTTCCGTGGTTACCCTCAAACAAAATAATTCACTCATGAATCTACCTACCAAACGTAAATTCATTCGACTATGCGCTGACAGTATTTATTTTAATGCCTTAATTAATTCATAGCGGTACGATTTGCAGCAATTAACAGAATATTTCATGTATATGAATATATTATATGCATCTATTTAATACTCCAATAATTTATAGTGTCAAAATTATAACGTATTTAATATACCTTGTCATAGTTTATTCGGAATATTAATGGTTATAAATCATTTATTTATGTTACTTAACAAATATGGAATAGAAACATTAATGTATTGTTTGAATATTTTATTTGCCTTTGGTAAGTATTTCTTGATCAAATGTGTGTCCACTTTACACTAATGTCAGGTTTTGGGTACCTACTTGCAAATAAAAATATATTTTTATCTAAGTTTATGAACACATCAAAAATAGCAAGTTACCTCACAAAAATTCCAGCACCTTAAAAATATTATTCTTCCTCGAGTACCATCGACACCTTCACCCCAAACAATCAATTCAAGAAAATCCACCCAAATAAAGCTACTAAACCTGCAATCTCAATCAGAAATCGCTTTTCGAACGTTCCACCTACCCACAACTTGCACCCTTAGAAAAACATCATCTGTCTCTTTCACGCAAACCAACAGAACGGTCATTAATCACTCAGTTCAGGTGATACAAGACTACGATGCGGGTTCCATCAGTCACCAACGATAAGGGATTACACTCCCCAATTATGTCACCACTGATCTATACGGGCGGAGTTGCAACTGTTTCTTTGTGTGCGTGTGGTGAAAGCCCTCATTTGTTTTCGAGGTCATTTTGATAATGATTTGCGTATGATTTTTGCAGTGGCCTGTTGTTGAACGGTGAGATATAATTCCACTGGTGTGCAGCACTGTGATGCACATATAAATGTTTATTTTGGCCTAAGTTGCCTTTTCTAAAATGACTATAAATTGATAATTTTGGAGGAATCTCATTGTGACCACAGCGAGTCTTCGTGCATAGATATTGTGTGATTTCAATTGAATAATTTTTGTACCTGTAGTACTATAAAGAATAGTTTTTGGACTTCCCACTTGGGTGCTTTTAAAAATACAATAGACATAGGTCATTTCCGAAAACACTTAAACAAAATAACACCTTAATTAATTAATGTTCACAGTCGAAACACACCTATTTAATTTAAATCAATTTATCGACAGAACCTTCTATTTACGTAGATACTGATACGACTATTCAACTCGAACCAGTATCAATAACTTGTTTAAACTGTACAATTATCGATATCAAGGAATGGTATAAAAATGTGCAATAAAATGCTAACGCTACACAAGGTTAGTCACTCAGTTGTAAAGTTTATTTTAGTGTACGTATCAGTAAATAAAATAAACATTAAAATAGCTGAAATACATTTTACTGAACTGGTTTTAAATAAAGAAAGGTACACATGAGACATTTTTTTCTGTTGATGGTATTTTTGTGCTACGAAGACGGTGAAATAACGCATGGTGCTGATATGAAAAAAACTATTTTAATAAAAGACAGCCCCAAAAATGCTCACCTTACAAGAAACCAACGAGGTAAATAATATGACTTGAATTTCTAATCGCCAGTGTCACTGGTTTCAGATAAAGATCAACATAACTATCTGACAGATACTGCCGTAATATCAACAACAACATTATATTTCAGATAGCTAGAAACTACTACTACTTACTACTACTAGAACTTCATCTGCACCTATGGTACGGGCCGTAAAAAATACCAATATTTTAAACTAGCTTCTGCCAGCGGTTTCGCCCGCTTCCCGAGGAAACTACTTCCCGTACCCGGATAAAAAGTAGCCTATGTTGTTTCTCAGGGTCTATTCTATCTCTGTACTAAATTTCATCAAAATCGGCTCACTGGTTTAGGCGTGAAAGCGTAACAGACAGACACGGTTACTTTCGCATTTATAATATAAGTAGGGATAGTTGCATTTCTATTGAGAGCAATTACGTAAACTGCCCTTACATTCAATACTGCTTCATTTACAATATCATTCAATACTTTATGTGCATCCTATCTGCTAACTCCGTCATTATCGGCATACGTAACTAAACCAAGAGACATTAAAACAAACATGTTTTGAATACCGATAGCTCATTCAGTGTTCATGTCTGTCGGAATACGGTCGTGTTCATCATGTTTAGCAAGAATATTGTCATCGTCTTGTGTTTTGTAGGAATCGTTAAGGGTTATGATGATTGTGAGTATTTGTTTGTTTATTTTATTTTTTCCGTATGTATTATAATGGACTTGGCAATCTGTTTTTTTTAATATAAAGCTCTTTTTCGGAATTGCACCAGCGTTCCGTAGAAACTTCTTCTCATACCCAGATAAAATATAGTCTCGTATACGTTGCCAACAGAGAAATATTTTTTAAAATCAGTTTGGTTGGTTCAAAGTCTATAGGTTACAAACTAACAAAAAATCCTCTTTGTAATATAAAAATAAATATAGATAGGTGTCTTGAGTCCTTTTTTTTTTTTTTTTT
>NWSH02000519.1:16108791-16128530 GCA_002382865.2 Heliothis virescens | reverse complement strand
TATCTAAATTCAGAGTCCTATGAAGCAAGCTTTACCAACAGCGGGTGATTTAATATTTGCAGCTACAATCTGCTATCGGGTGTAGTTGTTATGGAGTTATATTCTGAACATAGTTGTGAATTTGTAGTGTTATTATTGAAAGGGATATTCTGAATCTGTATGTCCGTGGTTATGTAGATAGCTGTGTGTGTGTTTCAGTGTATATTGTGTAGAGAGTTGGATTTGTGTGTGTGTTGCATTCTATTTATGAATACAGTTATTTGTAACGCTTGGAGTATAAATTGATATGTTTGGTGAAAAATTAAAAAGTGGAAATAAAATCGGCTGAAGGCTTTTTGGCTTCATGTGACCCTTATTTTTTATGTTTTGTTTACACACAGAGTATTATTTCGAATCCGGAGAAATATTTTAGAAATTCCGGTTCATGAGACACTGCCTGGAGTTGGACAGACACACGGACAGACAAGTCTTTCAATAATAGAGACCGGTTTATCGTAACCTCTTATCGTCCCTCCGTCTTCTAGGAGACGACAGGCCCGTGTCGGCGCGTTGTTCCAAGCGCTCCTCAGAGAGAGTCAGCAAACCCCAGCGGGGGCCGGCTAGGGCCAGAGCCTGTTGGGGCTGCAGGTTGTTCGAAAGAGTTACCGTGGACCTGATGCATGGCACACAATGGGCTCCCGAAATAACACGGTGGGTTTTAGTCAGTAAAAATCTGATACTCCCTCACGCTGTCACCTACAGCGGGAGGGGTCATCGTCGATAAACAAACGGGTACGTAACCTTCAAAATCTCCATCCACTCACCTCTCCAGGAAATGTATGATGGTCTATCTGATGTTCAGAGCCCCTATTGTCTTCCATGCCATAGTGGAAGTATATCTCTTCGAACTGGTAGCGGTATGACAGTGGGCCCCCACTGATGTTCACCTGGTGCTTCGAGTCCTTCTCCACTCGGAAGACCAGGGACTGGCCCGTGTTTTGGAGAACACCGCTAACCTGGGGATAGAAAAAAAAAATGTAGGTACTTACTGAAAAATAAACAGGTAATTGTAGTGTTTTAATGATACAGCCTGTTATTTGACAGTGAAAGTGCGTCCTATGTAAGTGGTCTGAATGCAATCGCAAAGCAATCGCGACGCGACGCAAAAACAATGATTAGACAATTTTTGTACATATGGCTTACGTAACGTGGTATGGCATGGCGCAGCGTACATCAATAAATCATTTATTTAACTTCGGATCGCCTTGCGTTGATTAGCCCACACAGAACGCGCTTATTATTCCCTAAAGTTTCGGCACCCAAGTTCCAAGAAAATATCCCTAGCAGCCGGATAAAAAGTAGCCTAAATAATTTCTCAAACTCTAGACTATATGTGTACTAAATATCATTTAAATCGGTTCAGTATATTCGCAGGCCTTTTTAAAGAATACAAAATGCTACCACCAAGCTAGACCCAGAGCTCAAACGCTAATTAGGTAATTAACAAAAATACCATTAAAAATGAGGACAAAGAAACCACAAATAGCTAACACCCGAATAATAACTAGAATTGGAATGAATCACAGTTGGGGCTCGTATCAATCAATGGGTCGCACCTTGATTAGGAGCTTCCAACTTATGCTTTGAGTGGAGATGATGTATAGCTTGTTGACACGCGAACTATGAAGATTTAGAGGCTATAGAAGTGGCTGTTTAGGCAGCTTACGGACTATATTTTTCGAAAAATATTTAATATTTCATAAGTATACATAGCATAGTATAAGTTTTCTAAGTTTGTATGTACTTTCTAAGTATATCTTAGACACCAATGGCTGATAAAAGCTGAAGGATTTTGAGGAAACCTGGACTATAAAGTCTGAAATCACCCGCATTGAGCAAGCGTGGTGAATAATGTTCAATCCTTCTTCGTGTGAGAGGCCTGTGCCCAGCAGTGGGACGATAAAAAGGCTATTAAAAAAATACAATCTGAACACTCAATACTATGTCCCATTGAAGCCGTGGCAGATATTTTTAGAGCATCTTGTATCTATACTAATATTATAAAGAGGAAAACTTTGTTTGTTTGTAATGAATAGGCTCAAAAACTACTGGACCGATTTTAAAAATTCTTTCACCATTCAAAAGCTACATTATCCACGAGTGACATAGGCTATATTTTATTCGGGTACGGGTAGTAATTCCCACGGGATGCGAGTGAAACCGCGGGAAAACGGCTATTAGTGTATAAACTGGATTTAACTACTAGCTGACCTAGAAAACCAGTGTTAGGTTACAAGGCTCGGTGAGAAGTTTTGCATAAATAATATGGAGAACATGGAATCGTTGCAAGTAAACTTATTAAAGGCTTTATGCTGCTTATGCTCTGGGAATCACTTTAAGTGAATAATATAAATGTTTGTAAGGCTTCAGGTGCTTCAAAATTAAGTTGACCACATTCGCAATTTTATTCATTCCTAAACAGAAGATTATTTGTAGGAACAAAGTGTACCAATTTAATATCTTATAATAATATCGACGGCAGCAAAGAATAAACGGTTATCTGCAAATTGACTAGTTTACAGGAGAGCGTTAACAACGTAAAAACGTGATAACTTCTGCAATCATAAACCTATTTTCTTTAAATTCGTAAAAGGTCATTAAAACGACAATTCGAACAAAATTATGAAGCTCATTAATGTTATTCATATTTATTTTTTTATATACAGCAGATGTTTTGATCTACTTCGCTCAAATGAATTTACTAACTGAGCTAAGTGGCAAATGTTCGCTTATACTTAGGACTTTATATTTTTTATTTTTGTATAATTTTGAGTTTTCGATTTTTGTTGTATTTAATCGCGGCGATATCGCTTATGGCTCACTGTGAACATGAAACATTGTTGCTCTAATGTATTCTCGCCCAAGAAATCGCTACTGTTAAGAGACTCTTCATTTGAAAATCTGCAGTTATCTCAATGTACATTGAGATAACTGCTAATCACCCTAAGTAGAAACGGACAAGTGACATATATCTTTGTATGCTTTGGTTTTAATGACATGCGAGGCTCGGGGTTGCTCGACGTATACACGGACATTTGTAGGTATCCGTTACTACTTCGTCACTTCGTAAAAATAGCTGTAGCTGTCTTTATATAGGTACGCCATAAAATATAAGTAAATATTATGATTTTTACCAAAAAAAAAATATCATGTTATAAAGTAAAGAAATCTAAATTCAATTATGTAAAAAACTAATTTTCGCGAAATTGCAGATGTTTTTCTCTTCTTTGCTACCGTCGATATAATGCCTTTCTGTATGAGGACAGGCCTGTGATTTGTAGTGGGAAAAAATGACCGATGGTTAATGTACATGAAATGAAAATTAAAACATACAAAAAGGTACAGTTGCATACACAATTGCTTCGTTAAATTGATATTCTCAATGATGAATAAAAATAATATTTCTTTAAACTTAAAAATATGTCGCTCAAATAAAAATACTTCATATGTACCAAAAAGATCCGTCTACATGACAACGTGCACTTAAACATCGGCCGGCACAATATCGTTCGTGTTTCGGCAAAACTTTTGTTTTTCGCGTTCAGCGTCCGCGTTCGAACAGTTGGAGAGACGTATGTGTATGGAGTATTTTTCGACTCGCTAAATGGGTCAACACTTTTTCGTGTTACTTGGTATTGACTTGTAACTGCAGGCGTTTTATTTTTATGTTTTATGAGGAGCGTTTTTTTTCACTGAATTAGTGGATTTTTATTCTGCATACCAAATAAAAAATATTTGTGAATACGTCATTCTGATATCAATTAAATTAGTGTGCACATGTTGCTAAGGAAGAAAATATCCTAGGTACAAAGCATAAAAAAAACAAATGAAGTCATGCCGCGGTTTCTCAAATCCCAAAATTATTCAATAACAGATCAGTATCTTTTCTAATTATTGAATAAAACAAACTTTTGAATACCTCGAATAAAAAGTGGCCTTCAGTACAAGAAATTCCAAAACTTTCTTCAAACAACACCAAAATATCTTCAACGGATAACGATCATGTTAAAATTAATTAAAATCCCTGAAAATAGCAAGCGGAAATCCGAAAGAAGGATTTAATTAACAATCTGAACATAAAAAGAATTTGAAGGGTTTAGATGATTATCTTAGTTAATTTACTTT
Organism: Heliothis virescens; assembly: GCA_002382865.2. Lineage (NCBI taxonomy): Eukaryota > Metazoa > Arthropoda > Insecta > Lepidoptera > Noctuidae > Heliothis > Heliothis virescens. The sequence goes on along the minus strand of NWSH02000519.1, from coordinate 16,124,366 downwards.
TTCCTTAACACCGTTCTCGTTGAGTGTACTTTTCATTTATTACTCAAACCGCTGTCTGAAGGGAATATTTTATTAAACTATTATTTTGTTCTAAAATCTTGACTGGGTGGTAACGAGATATTTGATTCCATATCATTAAGTTCTAACTTGATAAACGAAAATTAATTGAGAATTTGAATCAACAAGAAATAAGGAATATACCTCGTTACAGTTTATTTGTTCACTTTAATTAATGTAAAAATATTCCTACTCTGATATTTTAATGTTTTTGCTCCGAATCCCTACTAAGTTGTTGTAATATACATGAAGACCAAAGAGATGAACAATAATGTATATGTCTTAATATCTCTCTAATATTTGAAGTCATTCCCTTAAAGTTTGCGCCGACTGTAGATATAGCCGATAAATAATTACGCTGTAAGAAAATTAATTGCACACAGAATTAAAATGTTAACTATGCTAATATTCATTTTATGATCTTGCTATGTCAGTAGGAAAATGTTAATATCGTTGTAGTTTTGTTCGGGGTGTTAAAACTTTTAAGAGAAAAGGGTGGCCGGTTCTAGACGTTATTCTCCTTGAAAATGGTGTGTGGTAGGCAATTTTTGCAATGTGTGACTTTTATGCTACTTTTGCAATTTAAACACAATATTTTCGTTCTCCTTCGTTATGTTATTCCTCTTTATATAGCACAGGGCGTAGTTCACCACACTCTTGCTTAGACTTGTTTTATTCTTAACGCGATTTCAGATTTCTGAAGTCCTGGTTCCACCACAGCGTTTTTAAGGTTCCGTACCCAAAGGGTAAATAAAACGGGACCCAAGACTTCGCTTCTGTCTGTCTGTCCCCACGCTGTATCTCATTAACCGTGATAGCTTGAAAGCTGAAATTTTCACAAATGATGTATTTACGTTGCCGCTATAACAACAAAGTTATTTTTGCTGTCCGAAAAATGTTTGTATTTTTCATAGATAATGGTATGGAACCCTTCGAGCGCAAGTCTAACTCGCACTTGGCTGGTTTTTCACTTTTATTCAATTGTGGTATAAGATACACTTAGGAAGTAGCATAATATTTTAGAAAAGCTATATTAGTATTAGATTGAACTAGAGGTGAACTCGGTACTTGAAAAGCACGTGATTTAACCACTATGTTACCGTACTCCGTCATTTCTTTATTTATCAGAGTTTATGCAAACCTTTTAATGTCTCTTTACTATAATACAGCACAGTTTCTCTGGAGTCTCTAAGCCGACTTTTACGATAGTCACAAGATGAGCGGGGTGGCCTAAATTTATCCATGCCTGCAATCTCGCTTTTAATCCGATGGGAAAAGGAATGTTATGCCACGGCATAATCTTCGACTAATCCTAAGGGGAATTAGCTGTGGCTCTTTCTAATGTTCTATTTTATGCAGTGGTAGAAAAAGACAACAAATGAATGAAAATTCACGAAGTTAGTGCAGAAATTGGAAAAAATATTTGTATGATTTCCACTTTAGAATTTTTGTATAGAGAAGACATACATAGGTAGAATGGTGACATAAGTCAACCCTAACTTGATATATTAATTATGTCTTTATTTCACGTACTTAAAAACAAAAGCATTAGCGCCAGTTTTTCAGGTTTCAGATAAGTTCTAGATAGTTGTCTGACAGATACTGTTACAGAAATGTTTTTAATTACGATTTCTTTTATTTGGCAGTGTCTAAGGTCAGGTCAGATAGGTCAGATATAGGATTTTATCTGGAACCTGTGAAACTGGCCATAAGTATGGTATTTATTTTGTTTTCACCAGGTTTAGTTTTCACCAGAACTTGAATCTAGAACGTAAACATGGACCTCATATTTCACTTACTTGGAAACAGGATATTTCTGTTGCTTCTGTATGTACAATTTGTCAAATTTCTGCATTAGATTTTCAACCTTATCACAATAGAGGTAGGTTAATGTTTGACTGGTAAAATTTTATAGATTCGTATTCGTTGACCTGCTGTTGTGTGTACACTGTACAGTCTTTAAACCTAAGCCTGGTTCTGCAGCTTGAAACCAAAATCCAAACATACAGACCAAAATGTAATATTTTATTAAACATGCTAATACAATCTTGCAGTGTTGCGGCTCCGAAATGTTAATATCCTCATAATTTCGTTGGAACTATTAAAAACTTTATCCTGTTTAATTCTGTCGAGAATTTCTGGTTTGAAATTTTATTCCAAAGTTGCGTTACGGTTTTGGCCATTTGTGTTCTGTAATGTCAGTGTTGATTTTGAAATGGAACGGGGAACGTGGTTCCATTGTTTTGATGTTCCATTGATGATTAGTATGGCTATGAAAATACAGGTATCTTTGGACAACACGACAATGTATGTTAGTACTAGCTCTCACCAGCGGTTTCACCTGCTTTCCGAGGGAACTACTTCCCGTACCCGGATAAAAAGTAGCCAATATGTTATACTGATATATAAGCTGTATTACTGCTAGTCTCATCATAATCCGTCCAGTAGTTTTTTGCGTGAAATAGAAATAAACAAACATACAAACTTTCACATTTATAACATTAGTAGGATTTTAATTTATTAGTCAGCCTTTTAATATTACGATGCCTTTTTGTAACAGGTAGTTAAAAGTGCAATACGAATCATATTTTTATGTTTTGCATCTTCTGATTTACCATGTAATATTAAACAATTCCTCGTATCTTCAAAAATATTCTCTCTGAAAAATATTTTTCTCACAATCCACATTAATTTTGCAGTAAATTTAAAACTACAGACGTAACAATACATTAATTCAGAAGAGGTTTTTGAAAAAGATCTCTATATTTTTACAGTATGCATTTCCCGAGACTTTTAATTAAATTCCTAGGAAAATAACTATGCAGCTAGTGGATGTACTAGTAGTTTTGTACACGGGTTATTAAGGAGTGAGAATATTTTGAGGACGAAATTTGCCGTATTTACCTGAGGTAATTGAAGAAAAATATGAAGGAAGAGTTACAATTTTCTCGTTTTTAATGTAATGGAAAAATAAATATTTTAAATACAGATGTAGAGAATACAGGTAAAGTAGGCGAATAAACCATATTGATGAAAAAGCGTAGGTTGTCTGTCGTTTTGATTACAGAATAAGACACACAATCAGACCATTATACGGACGATCATTATATGGGACTAATCGACATCAGCCTTTTACCGTCTCTTTGCTGCGCACAGGCAAGAACACAAAGAAGGTTTTAGACTAATATTAGTAGAAACTAATGAATGGAAATAACACCACGTTCATTTTAAAACTATCGTCACATAACCAACACAAGTGGGAGACACAAGTTAGAATCCCATACTTTGCCATTTATTTTAAAGAAAAGATGGCAGCGACTGACCTACTCAAAGCTTCAAGAACTTTCTGACGTAATAGTTTGCATAAAACAAAGTCAGGTTAAGCAAAATTAAATACCATTTCGCGAGTTCTTATTTGCATTAATTCCATCTCAAACACTCCATGCTGCTACAGTTGAATTACACCGGTAACAAAGATGATTAAACGTTAAAACTCGGAATAAAATACTTTTTGTTTAACTTTAATATTGTTAAGTCTTAATCGTTGGTAACAAGCCTTTCTGACTAATTAGACAGTTTACAAGTGCAGTTTTCTACTCGTTTTATTTAAAGGCTAATTGTGAGATTTAGATTTTTCAATGACTTTTTTATTTCTTATGTAGTTTCCATGGAAAGCGCGTCTAATATTTTGAGTGCAATTTTAATAAATATTGATATATCATATAGAAAGATTTTTTGGGAATTCATAATTAGAGGCTTTTAAATCTTTCTGACTTTCCCAAGGTCATTGAAAAAAACGTTTTTTATATCACTACAGAACATGTAATTTAAGGAAAAATACTAGGTGAAGTCAAAATACTTACATTATTTGAGCAAAATTTTGAAATGCAATCAGAATTTTTTTCTCGCTGACTGACCGCAGCATGCTTCAGATAGAGAAGAATAGAAGACTTTGGAGGAGGCGTTTGCCCAGCAGGTGGACAATACAGGCTAATAAAAAAAAAAACAAAAATAGTGAGCACAGAAAACCCGAAAAAGGAAGAAAAGTTAAATGGTAACGTAACACACAGATTCCCATAAACAATAAATCTGAAAGCTAAAAAGAAACATAATAATATCAAAAACGTTTAGCAAGGACAACAACATAAGTAGCGAGTACAAAAACATTGTTACGTTTTTCCTTGCCAAGCTTTTTTCTTATTAAGAGGTGCGAGTCATGGGTGAACTAAGGATTTTCGATAAAAAAATATTTATCTGTTTTTTATTTGATAATAAAATGCAAATACAAGCCTTCTAAATTGGACACAAAAGTTGGACACAAAATGTTACCTTGTGGTATTCCGCTTAAATAATTTGACTTGAAACTGACCTTTGCATAATTTTCTCAGTGAATGGGTATATATTCTGCTTGCATCGTGAGTTATGAATATATGACTATATGAAAGTACGAGTACGCTTCCTGCCTGAGATAAAACATAGAATGCTATGCTGAGTAAGGTATCTAAAAATTATGAAAAATCTCTCAAATTGCTCAGATAGACCTAGGCAAGTAGTCACTATTGTGTTTGCATAGGCTGAGTAAGATATCAATAATACAGAAAATATTTCTATCAATTTTATCAAAACTCTATTCTAGATTTAGAACACTACGGTAACAATTCCTACACGCTAAAGCTTTTACCTTAAACTCGCCCGTAAATCGTGATCAAGCTGAACGCGATAAATCCCTGCTTATGTGATAGTATAAAGGATATTCGTGCATCACATCGGCCGCTAAAATTCTTATTTATGTGCCCGCGATAAGGGACTCTAGTTTCCTTATGCTGGCTTCCGTATTTCGGAAAGCCTATGTCGCAGATTTATCGCTTGTTCTTTATGTGGAGGAACATTATTATAATTATGATTTTGCTTAGTAATGTAGATACGTATTATTTTGTGTGTACTATGAAAAGCTATAAGTATCGATTATCTGTGTATATGAAATCCATCCAATCGTTAAAATAGATGAATTTGGAGAAACAGATTTCTAAGCAACTTGATCTGATAAAATTCCATCAGATCTATTCAACTATGAAGTTATTACACTTTCTTTATATCTTTTCTATCTACAAAGAAAACATAACTCAAATCTTCATCGAAATAAAACTTTAAAAGATCTCTGTAATCTAAAATTTTACACAAGAAACTTCAAAACTCACATCAGTTCATCCTTTCAATCTTAAACTCGTCGGATCATCGTATCCATCAGAATTCGTTCATGAACTATTTCTTACTTCGCTGGAACTGTCGAAGAAACATCAAAACTGTTCTCCACAACAAAAGTCTAAGTTTAAATAGCGTTGCAGAGACTCGATTGCATCTGTACAAGTTTGTCGTTCATTCATTCTTACACGCGCTTCAATAACTTGGGTATTGTCAGCTTTGATATTTTCTTTGCTTATCTAGTTCTTGGGTTCCTCTTTGAATATTGTGATAGTTTTGTCTAGTTCAGTTGCAGCTGAATGTGGGTGGAAAGTTTGTTTTGCATGGATCTTCGTAAAATAAACGTCTCTCCCACATATATATGTGAATGTTGAAAATTACATTAAGTTCATCATAATGTTTGTGGATGTTTTGAAATACTCTAATAACGATAAGTTGATTAAAGGACCAAATAGTCTAGGGTGGTGGTGAGTATCAGTACCTACATGTAAGTAATAAAAGCTAAATAATGTACCCAGCTATGTAATTTCAGAACAAACAGTCTAAACAAAACCAATGAGTTGATTTTACACTTTCAAAAACTCCATTAAAAATATCTGTTACAATCTCCCAACAATTTCTCACAACATTTGCCACAGTAATCTGCTGTCAACTTGGATGAAAACCAAAGAAGAGACGCGGACAAGAAATAAACAGCTTCGAGAAATAAAAGAAATAATTTTTAATCTGCACCCGGCTTCAATACATCTTGTTGCTGAGAAATGCACTCGGAGAAATCTCGGCGACTGATTCTGGTGAGAATAGTGAAAACAAATATAATTAAAACTGTGTAATTAGTGTTGAATCTGACTTACACGATTTTAAATTAAAGTCATTACAAAATACCAGTGTATAGCTAGTGTTGTACCTACAACAAGATGGACATTTTAAAGAAGCAACACTTTACCTTTTACGTTACGTGTATTTAAATAAGCAATAAATCCCAATGAATCTATTTGCTAACCGTAACTAGTCAGTGATACTCCCACAATACTATAAGATATTTCTAACAATACTTACAAAAGAATCAAAAACGTAAAAGACACTAACGTTAAATCTATACGAAATAAATCACAATCTTTTACCGATAAATCTGAAAAGAAATAACAAAACAAACATTATTATTGGTATAACATTAGTAGCTAACAACAAAGAAACTATTAGAGAAGTTCTTCATATTATCAAGACTATTACTATCAACACAGAATCGGCTCACGGTTCCAACGTCCGAACTCATCGATCAATTACTGCGTCTGTCCGCTTCGCTTCCAATACTTTCTTATGTAGAGTTAGAAACCTATAGACGTCCTTCAATAATATTTGTATGATATTTCAAATCAGTTTTTAGATGATTTAGTCAGTATCATTTAAAAACCATAAAAATAGGATTGTCTATTAAGAAAAACGACATCTTCGCCGTAGACGTAGAAAGGGAGTTATGGCTTGAATTGAATCTACTGTTGATGGCAATGTATTCTGACTTCCAAATATTTTTTAAAATTAACCTAAAACTAAAAAAGTTATTCGATGTCAATAAAATAAAACACCAAATTTCATCAAAATTACATTAAAAATATTAAAAATCAGCTTCAAAAATACATAAAGTAAATTCTTGATAAATATTTTAATGCATCGCATGGTGAGCTAAGTTTAACTCGGAATTCCTTTGACGGACACTATGTAAAACGGACGTGTCCGGAAAGTACTAGAATTTCCGACCTCGCTTACATGATAAGCAAGCTGAACGGTAGTGGCCTTAACAACTCGGCTACAAGATAGGAACGCTTCAGGAAATAGGTAGTAAAGTACAGACAAATCTGTTAGTTGAAACATTGACCTAAAGATCATAGTGCAAAAATTTAGTCTTAGAGATTTTTTGTAAAGCAGATCCTATATATTATAACCTCGGATTATTAACAATAGTCACCTTTTAGAACAGTCAACCCCCAATCTATCCAATTTCTTCAATAGCTTTTCAACCTCATCACAATATTGAAAAGTTAATGTTCGATTGAAAAAAAATTGCAGATTCTGGTAGGGCGTCCTGCTGTGTCGTCTATACAAGATCACATTGCTGTGTATCTAGGGCATGAATGCATCAATTTCGACAGAAAAATCGATTACTTATTTTGAATCTTTTATGTTAAGTTGCTTGGTCCTTTCTACACTAAGTTTTGTTTGCTAACTCTCTGGCACAGTTAGCACCTCGAGCGGGCAACAAATTATTTCCTATATTTTTATTATAAACTTTGATTCCGTCGGGCTAGTAATTACTTTCTGTTCGGCTTGGTAACTGATTTCATTGACACAGCAAACTTTTACTGTTGATCCGTTTGGTATCAAGAGCTTTTCGTTTCTTATTTTTCTGAACATAAGTCTTTTAGAGAAATTGGAATGATTGTTTTATGTTTGTTTCGGAAATAATTGTAATTGCTTACTAGACTCTTATGCTGGGTTTTTATAACCTAAATATCTGTTGAATTTGATAACAGGTTGAATTTTGATATTGGCTCCATATCAATTAAGTCAATAATCTCTATACGCAAAACTACGGATAGAAACATTATTGAAATCGGACTTTAGCTGTATTAAATGTTTGTTTTATTGTATTTAATTAAACTTGTATGCTTTTGTCCGTAAATATAAAATTTGTATTCAAGAAAGCTTGTATTACAAAGCATCTATCAGATACACTCACACAAACAACGTCAGTGATTGATAAATACAACTACTATGTATAATAGAAAAGTATATTTCGATGCTATTTAGTATTCTATCCATATTGCCATTCAAACCGAGCGTAAATAATATTAAGTAAGCTTATGCGTACAACAGCGATTACTTATAATATATGTAGATAGGTGTTGACGACACGATTAAGTATATTTAAGGACTAAAATGGCTTGTACGATATTCGGGTGTGGTGCAATTTGAAGAAAAAATACAGTTTAATTTTCATTTTGTTTAGAAGTTTCTATTGATTTGATTAGGTATCTTTTAATATGCTTGGTTGATCTAGTTTGGTAAGGTTACGACGCCTATAATTTACAGTTTGGCAGTTTGTTGAATATCTATCTCAAATAGGGCGCGATAAATCCCTAGACTCGTAGTCTGTCGTCAGCTGTTGGCTGTTTCTGTCTTCAATTGCTGGTCTGTCGATTATCTGCCTACTCTTTTCCCAATCATGTCAAAGATAAATAAATAACAACTGAAACCCACAATTTTAAGTACAGACGCCAGCGGGCCAACCTATCTGAATCTGTTAAATTTTACCAATCGAACATTAACCTACTATTGTGCTGAGGTTGAAAATCTATTGAAAAAAAATGGACAGATTGAGGTAGGTTGATATGATGGCGACACTGAATATTATTATACCTCAGAACCAGCGCGCCAATCTTATGGTCAATCGTCTCCTGTGACAATTACTTAGCCAGAGCTTCTAGTCTGGCCATGGCAAAAAAGTTGAAACAGCGCCATCTACCAACCAACCTAGTAACTAACCGCGCCCGCTCTCTCCTCTAACTTAAACTCCACGCGTTGTTTTAAGAGGATTAAATCATTAATTAATTTGCACTACCTACACGTATTGCGCTATGTATATAGGGATAAGCAGAGAGGCTGCGGCTGCGTTATGGAACAAGAAAGTTTAAGCTCAGCTGATGGCGCTTAGTCCTATTAATAGAATTACGAGGATTTGGGTTAGGTCGATTTGATTTTGATGTACCTAATCATGGTTGAGAGATTTGATGAAAATGATACTGAGAGTGCCTTCAGAGATGTAAATGAAAATTATATTAAATTTGAATAAATAATTGAAGTAAAATTGACACCAAAATTCTACAAAGTGTTGCACAAAAAGCATAATATATGAGATTTCGGAAATAATACTGATGATAAATTATGGGGAATGAGACAACTATTCAAATAATTATTCTTTACTACTATTAGTTAGGTTTTTAAATTTGAATTGTCTCTTCAGTCGTTCGACCAAAGGAAATAAAGTCTATATTGATAACTGTCAAAGTATTTTATTTTAAGAAAACATTGGTAGTACAGCGAAGAAGTTCTTAATAGAGTGAGAAAAGATTTTATTCAAAACTCATTTTACGACACCCAATTACTTTATAAATAATTATCCATCATCATACAGGCTTCTTTTATGTAAAGAAGATAATATTATTTCCCAAATTCTATATGTTTGGTTTGAGTTATACCTGCCACTAAGTCCCACATGAATAACTCCATACCCAACAATATTCGTGGATAGTTCTAGAAATGATTCAATGAATAACATATTACCGGGTTTGTATTTCCCGAGGGAGCCATCATATATCTCTGTGGTATACCCAGATTTTTGCTTGTAGTTCTACAAATTATTCTAAAGGAGAAAGCCCACTCACATGAGAATTGACAATAATATAAAGCCCTTGTATAAGATACTTTGACAAACTTTGCTGTCTCTAAAATTGATTAACCTTATATCTAGTTGTAGTCATCATCAGCCGTTTATTGGTCAACTGCAGAATACAGGCCTCTTTTCATAGAGAAAAGGAATGGGTGTAAAAAACCAAGCCTGCTCAAGGGGCTTTTTCTGATTCTTAAGCCTAGGTAACCTTAAGATGCTTTCCTCCACCTTCACTCAGTGATGGATATTCAAGATTGCCTTAGAAGAAAAGCCCTCGCCTGACCTGGAATCGAATCGTTGGTTCTTTAACCACTAAGCCGTAATGACTTCATATTTCTTTCCACATACCTATGTTTTGTTTAACGTTGTTTCAACAGCTATTGCTCCTCTTCCTAAATAGTATAAAAAATAAATAGGTTATATATTATAACAGTCATTTTAATCCATGTATATGGCACACAATATGTTGCCTATATTATTGCGTTTCTTAGCAGCTTGATCTCCGTGGGAACAAACAACTGTCACCATTGTGTTTCATTAAATATCACACCATAGACCATTTGATGATAATATAATTTCTAGTTTTATCATTTTCTTCAATAAATAAATAGTATTTAGGTAAAATATCAGTGCTTTTGATTTTTAAATCGTCTTTATTAATTTTAATATTTTCATGTTAATTCTTATATTATTTAAAGGTAATTTTATATCAATAATGCCCAAAAACATTTCTGAAAAAATTGCTTATACAAAGAATTCTTACCAGCTAACCCTTATGTATATTGGTGCTTACCGGATAAATGTCAGGCTTAAACACATAATCGTTTGAGTTTGGGCTGAAAATATACGGAAAAGCAACTGTTTTTCTAACATTATACCCCCCCATACACCCCTACATGCAGAGGGTAATAATAATGTTGTATTGTAAACCCCAAAGATCAAAAATTATCATCTTTCACGAATGTTTGCCCTTACCATAATGTATTTATCTAATTACCTGATTCCAAAATAATAAAAATAAATATTTTTTAATATTCATCTAGGATGTCTAGAAAAACTAACACTTAAATAACAGTTTTCATACCCACGTCTTTTAAAGACGAATTTTCTGCATCTGATTCTTCCTCTGTCTTTCTTACCATGATTCTCTTTTCCTTCATATAATTTAATATTAAGCCAATTTTTCGCTATTTTACGATATTTAATTGGGACGTCGCCTTTGCTCCTCTTCTTATAATATAGTTTCTTTAATCTCATGCTTACATCCTTTGTCTTAGTAAAAAGCTTTCAAAATAAATTCACACAAGCGTGATATTAAATGTCACAACACCATAAACAGTCACTTTCAAACCCCCTTTAACCGCACTCAAAATAATTTCCGCCTCGAAAATGGGTACACAGTGAACGTATCATTTCTTATAGCATTAAAAGTTTCTTAGCATCTTGTAGTTTCTACTGCTTATCCGAGTTGCAAGTTGGTAACGAGCCGCGTTAATGCTCCGGAGACAGTTTGTGTAGACTAGGCATAAGGGGTATTAGAGATCGTATTAAGTGTTTTAGTGCCTTCTAATGTGGTAAGCGTGTGTGAAGGCCGAGAAGTAGAGCGTGAAGAGATTTTAGATGACGTGCTTTTGGTGAATGCTTTTGGCGGTTTTCTTGGTGAAGATTTTGGAAATGAAGCTGTTGTAGAAATTGCGGTTGATGATTTAGTTTGTGATGAAGTTTTATGCAAATATTTGGAAAATAATTTGAGAAACGTCACTGTTACGGTGCTTGAACGTATGGTGCAGTGTTTTAAGAACACTTTAATTTTTTTATGGCATGATCTGTCAGATAGATATCTAGAAATTTATCTGGAACCTGTAAAATTGGTCGTAGAACTTGTTAAGTAATTAATTAACCTACAGCTCAAAAGACTTGAAGAAGAAGAATCTTTACATTATTTACATACATTCTAGAAAGAGCGTTCTGCGATACATTCTACAATACGACATTATATCTTATTTGGAATGCAACAAATTGTAGAAAGCAATTGGACCAAATAAGCAAGGTATGTGCAAAGCTTTGAGGAACATTCCGTTCAGAATATTTTCAGTGACTTTATTTACAACGCGATGCAACTTAAATACTTCGAGAACAAAGCAAAGTTCCATTGGGACGATCTTTGGTGTATTTAAAAAGCAATTTGTCAAGACGTATTTCTATGCTGTAAATTCGCTTAATCGACTTACCATTTAAAAGAGGTATAACAAAACTAAAACGAATGATTTAAAAAAAATATGGAATATTTTTATGTTTCTTTCTCATTATGTACCTAAAATTTACCATATAAGTACCTATTTCTTTTGTCTTTCTAAACATAAAATCACCATCTTAAAGACCATACTCACAACGTTCATGACTCCGCGTCTCCAAAAACCCTTAAGCGACCATCACAGCAAAAAATCTGAGAAAACCCACAATAATTCCCCTGAAGCTGCATAAACCTCTGTTGGTACATCGAAACTCACTTACGTTAACGAGAGCCGCGGTCCCGCACGTCTTTACCACTCAATTTGTACGCAGCATTATAATATTGGTGTTGGAAACTTATATCGTGTTGCTTCCACTTTGAAAGGTTTTTGATTCCTTTGAATGTTGAAAGTGGAACCCCTTTTTAGTTTGGAAAAAGGTTGAGCTTTTTCTAAAGTAGTGCATAGTATTTTAGTTCTATGTTTTGTAAATAGATTCAACGAAACTGAACTAAAAGAAGTGAATGAATTCATTTTAGTCTTCTAAATCATTGACATATATTCTTACAATAGACACGAACATCCGTACAAATAATTTGCCCGGATATGTTATCTGTGAACATTTTGTGACAAGATGTCATCCTTATAGATTATAATCGCAGAAGTGACACAACGTTTTCGCTCGTATTATACCTACATTCTTCATTACATTATTATTCTTTATACTCCAAAATGTATTTATATTAATAGAGACCTTCTATTTATATATAAGTGAATCTAAAATCGTGTAATACATTGAAACCAAGACATTATTTAAGAATTTTTTAATTCAATATCATTTACAATATTTTCTTTATAAAATAATATAAATATAACAAAAATATAATATAAAATAATCTTTAACTACTACTTGCGGATCCATGTTTGTTTGGGATGTAGGTGAAACTGCGGGCAAAAGCTAGAATTTTCATACATATAAATTGATCAACAATTAATGTTCTAACTAAACTATTAATATACATATAAAACTATTTCTTATATGTATAACAGCTTTAATCTAATACAGCGCATCAAAAAATTGGTCCTCATCGCTGTCAACTCAGTAGGTAATGTACAAAAGCTGGCAGCATTGCGCCACGTTGAATGGCCGCTGTTGCGAAATGATATCCAGCACTATGGTCACGGGAAGTATCAACCAAGCATTTGGATATATCTCTTGGCAATAAGGTGAGTGCTTGGACCCCACAGTCTTGTAAAGATTAACGTCTCAGATTTCTGATCATATAGCATAAGATTACTGCGAGGAATTGCTGTCTTCTTAAGCAGGCGCACACCAGCATACATTTGCAACTCGATAATTGTCTAGTGCCACATTTGAAGCAGGACACATTTAACAGCCCCCATATATTTGTTCGTGAGCATGCACACCTGGGAAACATTTGTAGCGGGTGCACTTTGTAGCGAGATGGTGTCCGCGCCACGAATTGAAGATCGAACACGTTCGGTTATTTGTGTCGTGTTTGCTTGGTAAAAATGAAGACAACATTGAGTTTTATGTTGAGAGAAAAAGAGAGGTTGAAAAAACCCTATATTATACAATCATACGCTCAATGATTATAATAACAGACGGATTACTTGAAATTATTTGGACTAAGATTGGAGAAAAACTTCAATGAAAAGAGTTAAGTAGTTTCCCTCTTTGTATAATAAAAAAATTGTACTAAGTACACCGTGTATTACACAATATTTCGATTTTCTGTAGCATCGTTATTCGGTCTTCCTTGATTTATATGATTGTGCCACGCTACAAATGTGCGTCTAATGTGCGCATATACAATACATTTGTAGTAAGTTGAATTGTATCACAATGATTGTGGCGACACAAATGTTCGATGCGCTGTAGCATGTGGCGCTGGTGTGCGGCCTGCTTTAAGGTAACGTTTTTGTTTTAGTTAAGTAAATATTCATCAGGCTTGAAATGAACAGACATATGAATGTTTGAAAAAATACACCATGACGCAGGCCATCTACCACTAAAAGACAGACTCACCGCCTTATACGATGAAAGGATTGGCAGCCACCAAACACGAACAGACCCGCGTATAAGTGCCCAAGGTAATACTCGTCACGAATCAGTTAATGCGAAATTATCTAAAAAGTACCAATTATTGTGATGATGACTCAAACTTTGAGTATCATTTTAAAAAATAATACAACATTTGTGAATTTACTTACACCGCTTGTAAATCAAATAGCAGAGCAAAGGTTTGCGAAAGCACAGCGCCTTGTAGAACTCTGCTATGAGAACCAACAGTAATGTAAATCCACTCTGGGAATTTAATTTCAATATGTCCCATCCAGTTACTGGGATGATTTCCTACAAAACACAATTTTAGAACAGAAATTGACAAATTTTAAACCAAACAATAAGAGAAAATGTTAAATGTACCTCAACTTCATGTATTTCTTTTTCTTTGTCTGGCGATTAAAAGAAGTAACCTTGATCAACCTATGGACAAGCCGACTTGTAATAGATCCACGAGCGTTGGCATCCATTCGTAAGATTCATGGCAAAAACAATTGAATGTTAAAAAGTTTATCTAATTACAGATTTTACCACTGGGTTTGGAGCCAACATAATTAAATTGTTCATCATTTACCTATGACAGAGGTCTGTTGCTAAAGTCGCTGCGTTGGACGTTCTCGCTTCTTCGTTTCGGCCGCTTACCACTGCTGTGTGACGGCACCTTCTGGCTCAACTTTCTAGTAATTTCTGGCAATGTGCCTTTTCTCCGGCTCACTGTATGTTCTTATTTGTATTCACAGGTTATAATAAAAACCTCATGGCTTAAAACATAAAGAAACCACAGTGAGCCGGAAGAAAGGCACCATTGCCAGAATTTACTAGAAAGTGAGGCCAAGAAGGTGCCGTTCAACACAGCAGTGCGTACGGGCCGAAAACGAAGAGAAGCGAGACGTCCCAACGAAAGGCGACTTAGCAAACAGACCTCTGTCATAGGTAAATATGAAACAAATTAATTATGTTGCTCCAAACCCATGTGTAAAATCTTGTAATTTAGATAAACTTTTTAACATTCAATTTTTTGCAGAATCTTTACGAATGGATTCAAAACGCCTCGGGATCTATTACATCGCTTTGTCAATAGGTTATCCAAGGTTACTTCTTTAATCCAGACAAAGAAAAAGAAATACATGACAGTTGAGGTACATTTTAACATTTTTTCTTATTGTATTGGTAAAATCTTTTGTCAATTTTCTTTCTAAATGGTGATGTTTGTAGGGAACAATTCATCCAGTAACTGGATGGACATATTGAAATTAAAATTCCCCAGAGTGGATTACATTACTGTTGTTCTAATAGGCAGCGTTCTACCAAGGACGTTGCTTTCGAACCTCTTGCTTCTGCTATGTGGATTTACCAGCGGTAAGTTAAATTTCCGACAAATTTTATTAATTTTTAAATGATACTAAGTTCTGAGGTCATCATCACAATAATTGGTACTTTTTAGATATCCGCCAATTAACTGATCTCACGAGTTATTACGGTGGGACTTAATACGCGGGTGGTCTGTTCTGCCGTAGGTAGCGTTCTATCGTGGGTGGCTGCACTTGCCCGG
>NWSH02000519.1:16087372-16107417 GCA_002382865.2 Heliothis virescens | reverse complement strand
AAGCAGGCCGCACACCAGGCATACATTTGCAACTCGATAATTGTAGTGCCACATTTGAAGCAGGACACATTTAACGCCCCCATATATTTGTTCGTGAGCATGCACACCTGGGAAACATTTGTAGCGGGTGCACTTTGTAGCGAGATGGTGTCCGCGCTACACGAATTGAAGATCGAACATGTTCGATATTTGTGTCGCGTTGGTTTGTAAAAATAAAAGACAACATTGAATTTTACGTTGAATTTATTGCAGAGGTGATGAGTAAACGCTCTTCGGCCGAAATACACTCTCTGAAGCGGGTATCTTGTTTTGGCTTGTGTGTGTTTTCATACATTCGATAATATTATCGAAACTTTTCTTCGTCAAAATTGAAATTCTTGCGAAATTTTGAAATTCCCGTAAATTGTGCAATAATGTATTTTTTCTCATTAATCGCCACATCAAGAATTCGTCATCATCAGACGCTGATGTCGACATTCTAAAAGCGGTGCCACGCTACAAATGTGCGTCTAATGTGCGCATATACAATACATTTGTATTAAGTTGAATTGTAGCACAATGATTGTGGCAACACAAATGTTCGATGCGTGTAGCATGTGGCGCTGGTGTGCGGCCTGCTTTANATTCAATGAAAAGAGTAAGTAGGTTCCCTCTTTTGTAAATTAAAAAAATTGTACTAAGTACACCGTGTAATTACACGAATATTCTCGATTTTCTGTAGCATCGTTATTCGGTCTTCCTTGATTTATATGATTGGTGCCACGCTACAAATGTGCGTCTAATGTGCGCATATACAATACATTTGTAGTAAGTTGAATTGTATCACAATGATTAGTGGCGAATCTCAAATGTGTTCGCATCGTGTAAGCATGTGGCGCTGGTGTGCTGAGTCCTGCTTTAAGGTAAGTTTTTGTTTTAGTTAAGTTAAATATCATGCAGCTTGAAATGAACAGACATATGAATGTTTTGTAAGAAGCCCGTGTCCTTCGGATCTTATCTTTTTGAAAGACTTTAATCCATAGTTTCTTTTCGGATGCCACAGGGATGACATACCTGAAATAAAGCACAATATAAACTTAATAGTAGGTAAGAATGATATGGTAAACCTTGCCATAATAGCTATTCAGAACTTAGTCTGGAACCTGTGAAACTGGGGTTTAAAATTATTATCTTCTCTTACCGATGAAAACTGATCCCTGATGATGCGCTGATATTAATTGTTGTATTTTTGCAGTATCGGAGTGCACACGACGTCATATTATTTTTTTCTAAAAAGAAACGAGAACCAATTACTATTTTATTAATATTTTACCTACTAGGTACATGTTTTATGGCACCTCTGTTTCTGCATGTTTTTCTTAATCTATGATTGTCAGATGGCGGCTAGTACAAATAAATAAATATTTGTAATATTGAATTACTATATAAAGTATGATAATAAAAGCTATTCAATAGCATGAATAAAATGTAATTTTACTTACCTGACTACCAAATTGATAATATGTGCAAGTTTATATCTTGATTTGTATTTTCAAATTTATGAATACCGCTCCTGACACGTTCAAACTGACGTAATGCCAAAATCGCACTAAAGGCCTTTGCCGTGTATTACCGTCAAAGCAGTGGTAGACAAAAATTGTTCGGAACGCCTAATCTAGTACGTAGTACATATACATCGATGTTCTAAATTGATTCGAAAATTCTGGCGAAGTTTTTTGGTTTATTGGCCTTTGTTTTTGCTAATTCTTACAGTAACTACAAATTCTAGAAAATTACAAAAAAGGTTAATAATCTGGCGAAGTAGGTTGAGAGATAATCCTTCAACTACTAAAAGGTACTTACAAATGCTTTGTTATTAAAATTCTCAGAAATCATAGTTAAGTACTTTATTTTGGTTCAGCACAAACATTTTTGAGAGTTCACAAAGCTTTGTAATTTTATCCCAAACATAAACAGTATTCTTATTTCTTTTGCAGACAGCTAATAACGTTTAAGACGAGAGTGACCCGGCAAGAGTGCATTGTCCAGGGACGCATTTGTGGAGGGAAGGCAAACAAGTCACTCAATTTGCAGGAAATTTACTGCCACCCGAGAACTCTTAAGGATGCGGCTTCTAAATTAAAAGGAGCTGCTTTAGATTAGCCTTGTTTTGGTTTATCTTTGTGGTGAGATTGTAATTTTGGAGTTTGAAATATTGTTGGAAGTTTTTAAAATATTGTGGGAGTTGAGGATTGGGGTATATTTCAAAACTCCTTTATGTTAGTGTTTTTTGCCATTTGAAGCAATGGTATGAAAAAAAATACTTCGAATTTTTGGTCCTGTATGTGACTCTTGATTCTCTGAAAGAATTATAGAATCTTATATAGTTTGCTTGGGCATCTAGTACTAGCTTGGAGATCAAGCATTTTTATTTTATTTGAGAGGAGTTTAAAATTTTCACAAACCATAAGTCTAGATAACCTAATTTTAAAACTCCCAAAATTCTATTCACTGCCCAAAGCATTGTCATTATTAATTTTCAAATCAGAATCGAAAGCGTTTGAGTATTTCACTCCAGCGCCTAACAAACAACATACAACAATTCAGTGGCGAACAGAAATTGTGGCGCTATGTTTAAACATGATTACTGGGTGTTCCACACAGCTGATTCCGCTTATTAATAACATTATAATTACGAGAACAATTGATGTTGGTACACCTGATGTCTGGGTGTTCGTATTTGTTGAATTTGGAATGATAAGTGAGACTTGGAATATAAGTGTGGAATTATTTATTAGAGTACACAAGTGGAATGAGGAATGTATTATGTATATAGTATACTAGTATAGTATATATTTATTTGTAACAAGCTAGTTTTGCAAAATAGGTCAAACAACATAGAATATGCGAACGGATAATTCTAATTAAAGACGTCGAAAGTAAAAATAATATTTTTTTTCATCATAGAACACAATTTTCTCTAGCAAGTCCTCTAACAAAACAAATACCTCTAAAACAAAAATAAACAGAACTTCAGACTCCAATACCACCAACAATTTTGACACTAACACTTGTTGCAGAAAATACGGGACAAGCTTAACCACAGAACTAATGACTTACCCGTTCCAGGCTGCATTGGGTCTAGCCACATCTAGCTAGTGGTCGGATCTAGAAAACGGGTAAATAAAAGTCCAAATGTACGTTTACGTATGGTGAAATCAAATGGAACAGTCTAGAACGCGCGCTCTGGATAAAATAGTGTTCGTTGTGCAATTCGAATTTTTGTTTTTGAATGTGAGTTTGACTGGAAAGGTATGAAATTATAGACTAGCTGTTTTTGACAGTTTTATCCACATCCTGGGGGAACTTATTCCCGTACCTGGATAAAATGTAGGTACCCTATTATATGTTCATTAGTTTCGGAGCTTTTTTTTCGGAGCAGTTTAAACCTGTCGAATCTGTAAAATTTTACCAATCGAATATCAACCTTCCACTATTGTGATTAAGTTGAAAATCTATTGCAGAAATTTATCAGATTGTGGTAGGTTGATTTGCTGTCGTCTGTACAAACAAGTAACAAAAATCCTCTTAACCTTGGATATAGCTTTGGAATAACAGTATTTTCATCTGAAATTTAATCCTTCCTTAAACATACTTAAAGGACACGACGTAATATTTCAGTTGTTTTACGTGAGTGGTAAAATCATTGAAGCAGAGCTATGTTTACCATATTCCAAGTTAGATTCCATTTATGGTGAAGACCACTTCGATTGCTCGTCACACCTCGTAGAGTGTGTTTGATTGAACCATGTTTGTTATCACAAATACCTATGACAGCTGAATATCTGGAGTATTCAGAATTCAATGTAGAACTGGTCAATTTGCTAGTAACATTGAATTAATTGAAAACATTGCGTTGTAGTATGTGTAGCTAGCTGTCTCCCGCGATAAAGGTCAGTTTGATTCCCGTATAAGTATGTGTTGTGCATAAAGAAGGCTGTTTGATTTAGAATTTCTATATACAGTAATAATAATATCTCATGAGGCTCTCGTTAGGCGGCTGGGTCAAGAGACTGATACAGAAGGCGGTGCTCCTTGATACGGCTCGCATTGTGAGGAGGTTTCTGTCTCTGGGACCCTAAGCACCGGTAGCTTGGACCCTGTGCCCGATATCGGTGGCTACCTATTTTTTATATTTTTAAATGTTTTTTACATGTATTTTTGTATCTAATATTTAAAAATGTAATTTATATGTTTATTGATAAATAAATGAATAATATGTTGATAGAAAAATAGTTAAGTAAGATTTTTTATCAACTGTTCAGTACCCATAGCACCTTAAATTAGTTTGGGACAAGCCCACGTTGTGTGATATTTTTTAAATACCTATAATATAAAAATCTGTTTAAACCAAGTGTTAACACAACTTACTTTTGGAAGTCCAAGCTACCAATTCAAGACTTTCAACTCCAACTTAAAAAAATATTAATATATTTTTTTCTTTTATCTGCTGCAAAAATCCTTATGTGCACCACTCTATTCCATTACGCGGTAAATACAAGTTCAGTAAGAATTGTGTTGGCAGTGCTCGAAGTCACGTAGAAAACTAACATGTTGCTTTGAATAAAGCATAAGTAGGTAGATGGGATTTCTATTGAATAGTCTGTTAACTTTTTTATAACTTTTGAGTGGAGTAAGTACAATGGCTAGACGCTTGTAGATCACCCTACACGAATCTGTCAAATTATACCAATCGAACATTAACCTACCACTATTGTTATAAGGTTGAAGATCTATTGAAGAAATGTGACAGATTTAGGTAGGCCAATGTGCTGGCGTCTGTACTATCAACCAATGATAATAATATGTATGACCTTTCTTGAGAAAGTTTTCGTAGAGAGAATCTAGTAAAATAAGTTCGAAAGGCATGCGTTATTAAAAATAGTTGAAACTGTCAAAACAAAGGCTTACCTACTTTTAGCCTTTGTTTTGACAGTTTCAACTATTTTTTAGAGAAAATGGGTCATATAATATCAAAAGATTGCCTGCTCAGTTTTTAAAAGCGGCATGATGTTCCTCGTACTTTCACCTACGTCTAAGGACAACCACTTTACACAGCTGGGCAAAAAGTAGCCTGTTTTTTTTCAGGCCTATCTGAATTTCAGTTTTGGAGTGAAAGCCCGACAGGCAGAGTTATTTTCGCATTTAATTTACAATTTTCAGGCCGGGTTGCTCGATTTAACTTTAACTATAACCTAACCTTAACCGGCCGTCAAATGGCCGCCCATTGGTCAATTTTTTGACGTGACAGCTGTGTAACCAATGGGCGGCCATTTGACGGCCGGTTAAGGTTACGTTATAAAGTTAAATCGAACAACCCGGCCTCAGTCTTAAAGTAGTCAAACATTCAGTTAAAAATCTTTGTTGACTTAAAAATAAACTAATGTACGACCAACTCACGTAAAAGCTTCATAAATGAAACACAAAAGACACAGTTTTTAACATAACGACGACTCTATAAATTATTCTGAAAACTGTTAAACTATACAAACTTTTAGCAGCACGTGCACGGAGTTTGTTACTTTTTTGGACATTTTTTCGGTTTCCTCACTTTTCCGCCTTTTCCTAGATAATGTATGCAGAGATGGAAGTCGATTTGGTTGCAAAAGTGATGGAAATATTTGGTATTTAAATAAAGCGTGTGAACGCATTTTTATTGGAGAAAATGTACTTTCAGTTCTTTTTGCCAGAAATGAGGAAATGGTAAAGATGATTTCTTTTTTCAATAATATTTTTCAAATAAAACTGTCGATTAGTAAATAATAAACAGAATATTATGATGAGAGGATCAATTAGCACAGTGGTGACAACAGCCATTTTGATTTTCAGTGTTTTAAACTTTTTTTTATTTTTGCAGCTAGAAACAGATTTATCCTGTACGTACGTATACGTAGAATATAAATTTATCTTCAATAAATATTCTTCAGATAGGCTTTTGGGCTAATTGCGAGTCTGTTCAGAGGCATATCCAGGAAATCAAATGCTTGCTAGATTTGAACTGGCTTCGTACTGATTATTCAGACTAACTGTATTCAGCCTTCAGTGTTTATGTCTCTGCAAAGTTGTCTTTTCATTTACATTTTCGGCGATTTATATAACCTTAAATAATACTGCATTTGTTCTTTTGTCTAAAGAAATGATTCCCTTGTTATTTGTAGAAGGCATTTTATTTCAAAATAGCTTATGGAAAAATAAAAAGAATATTTCCGAAAAAATAAACATCTGATTCTGTAAATGGAACATAAAGTATGCAATTTAAATATTGGCTCTACCATTTCCGAAAAATCATAAAAAAGACAGCTGTTTCCGAAAAGTCAAACATATGGCACTAACAAGCGTTTCAATCGATTCAAACCTTCAATTTTGCCACCTCTCCCAAAATCACATGAGACATCAATGTGGGGATCAAGGGTACTCGGGATACTCAGAAATAGTCGTAGAAGTATATAAAATCGTGCATTTCTTAACTTTTAGAAGTTTTTACAAAAATCATCGTTAGCCCGTCTCAGCGTACAACGGAAGTCCCCCTCTCACTCACCCATTCATTCGCGCTCTCATTCTTTCATCCGTTCGTTTAGAAACACTCATCGTCTTACACACATCTCAGTCGTTCAGAAATATTCACATCCCACATCAATAACATTGTGACGTCACCAAATTGTGACTTGTGTAAAAACTTTTTTTTAAACACAAGCAAGCAAGGCGTTCGTTTTTTATCTCCAGCCAAGTACCATTAATCAGGGACGGTTCCTCGCGTGAAACTCGTTGGAAACAAGAAAAGTTTCCTTTCACTCGAATTAAAATCTTCAACGGAATGACTCGGTGTTTTTTTTTCAGCGTTCCTTTTTTAAATCAGACGACAGTTTGATAAACTGCACTTTGTTTCAATTTGACGATTGCACTAATTGGATCGGTGATTTGTGAGGGATCGGTTATTGGAAACGGAATTGATTGGCGTAAGTTTGTATTGTATCGTTTTTGGGGAGGATTTTAGTACCTGGAATATCGTCGACAAAATTAGGTATTTTATCATTAATATGAATTAAATTGAAAATCATTAACTTACTACATAGCTTTATCAATGCTTTTTCTTCACAGCTTTATTTTCATTAGATTTCGGAGATCGTGTTTTGAATTTCGGTACTTTCAGATAAATTAATCAGTTAATTACAATCTAATGTATAAACAAAACGTTTGTAACTATGGTAACATTTTACTACTGCCTTCGACGTATTTCCTCATTGCATTTGTAAAGTAAGTTCCATCACCATTTAACTACCTCTTTGGTCTAGTACTACAAATCCAACCTGTTCACAATGTCTCGGGTTCGATTCTCGAGTCGGCTCGAAATCGCTTTGTGGGTTTTAGAAAACTTCACAAAGCAGCTCGGAGTCTGGAAATTGGCGGTGGTATACCCCCGTGTCTGGGAGGGCACGTAAAGCCGGTCCTGAATACAACTCAGAAGCAGTCGTTGTTAGTTTTTACAATTCCACGTCAGAGGCCGTCATGCGGATTTGAGAGAACTCTGACACTAGGGCTTGTTAGGTGATCAAACTTGCAGCTCACTTATTATGCTAGCCAACAAAACAAAAATTGACAGCCATTTTAATAAACAATGTAGAAACTAGGACCAAAAACAACAAAATTCAAACATAATAAAGTGTTACTCTTTAGTGTACAGTCACGTCATGAAATATTAACGTTAGCAGTTTTGGCAAAAATATGCACACGGGCTGAGGAGCGCATTTATATTCAACGCTGCACAGCTACTAGTTATCATTATGAATAGTGTGAGAATTTTGTTATAAACTCGCTAAATAAAAATGTGGTTCGTTTAATAGTGTACTAGTTTTTGCGATGATTTCACTTGCTTTGTTGAAGATTCTTTGTCGTTGATTTTGTGTGTGTTGCTTAACCTGTGTAACTGTGTAAGTCCAAGTCATTAAAAGATGTATAGTCTGATTAGAAGATCGTCCATTTAGCAATTTTCTTTACATTTCACCTACTTGCCAAATATGGACTCTGCTTATTTTTATCAATCTCTCCATTTATAAATTAAGAACCGTTGTGGTCCGTGCTTTTATTATTATTAATAGTCATTCTACTGACATAGGCTCGTGATTTTTTTGCTATCCTAAGCATGTGGTAGGTTTACTGACTAATCAACGAAATTCATGCGAGTTGTCAACAGAAAAAAATATTAAAGTCGCGATAAGCACTTTCAGTTCAGGAAAATTCGCGCGGATTGACTACTAACCCGATAAATAGTCACATTCATTATATCACTCTAAGTAAGACATAATAATTTTAACTAAAATAATTAATAGGTAGGTATGTGTCGCAAAACAAATATTCAGAAATCAAATCAAATCTTGTTCTAGTTTTCGTAGAAATCTAATCAGCATATCAATCTAGTATTAAAGCTAATTAGTCAATAGCTGACGAGAATTTCTTGGCATCATCTAATATAGAATATTATATATTCCCTGCCAAGTAGCGCTAATTATTCAAATACCGTTAACACATCATTACAGAATTACACAACGTGCCTAAAAACGGAAGCCTAATTACCACATTACACTTAATTTACGACAAATCTACCCAACAAGAGATAATACGGCTAAAATACGTCACTCAGGCTTATAATGTTTATTTGACGTGTTTAAATGTATATTTTAGTCTTCCTTACAAAAGGGTGGCTGCATGTATTGTTTTGAGTACACGTGCGGCCGGTGGAAATGGGACACAGAATGTAACAATAGTTCAGATGTTGCTTTGTTTTCGAATTCAGCATGTATTTTGGACTTTCAAAAATATTAATTAGGATAATTGAAATTTTTAGAGCATATTGTAACGGAACGTTACATGACTAATCATGTTTTGTTAAGATTTCTACAAATTATAAATTGAACTACCTTCATTCATCGTTATATTAAATCATAAATTACCGTGGTATATTTACAGACTTATATTCTAATTGTTAAAATAGTTAAAACACAAAGTAACATAATGAAACAAATATTTAGCAATGAGATAAAACTTAATAATAAAAATAAAATAATAAACTTTTAATAAAGGAAACTTCAAAATGAATGCGAGTTCTTTGTTTGTGCGCGGTTTTGGAACGCTCCCCGAATGAATCGAACGAACCTCGGAACGATTTGGATGGACTTGAATGCAGCAGCGCGAGCGCAGTGCCGAGGCACATTCGCCAGTCGCTTCTAGGCTGATACGAACGTGTCACCTCTGCCTCTTTCCGTCCTGTCTAGCGCCCTAGCAGACACGGCAGTTTAAGTTCAAATTTTTCTTTGAAATTTTAAAAAGTTTCTTAGTGTTCTTTTTGTGGGAATCCCGATCTAGGGTAAGTTTTGAATAGCACACAAACTCGCACATCATGATCACGTAGATGTTGCTTCATGTTTTGTTTTATTTTGCAGCTTATTATGTTCTGTGTACCACCATACTTTTTACTTGCTTTGTTAATTGTTTTATGTTGCGTCATTCATCAAAGTTATGAGCAAACGCTATTAAAGAAAAGCAGTAATTGCTAGAAATGTTGCATATTGCTACCTATTCTATTCTACCTGCAAGTAAAATAATATTTTTTTTCCAAATTCAAATTTTAAATATTTTAACGGTCCATAACTGTATTTCTATTGTTTTTTTTTTCTTCAAATTGCTTTATGTGTAAACTCCGTTCTGGTTAGTACCGCCACGTCAATGCTACTACATTNCGTAGATGTTGCTTCATGTTTTGTTTTATTTTGCAGCTTATTATGTTCTGTGTACCACCATACTTTTTACTTGCTTTGTTAATTGTTTTATGTTGCGTCATTCATCAAAGTTATGAGCAAACGCTATTAAAGAAAAGCAGTAATTGCTAGAAATGTTGCATATTGCTACCTATTCTATTCTACCTGCAAGTAAAATAATATTTTTTTTCCAAATTCAAATTTTAAATATTTTAACGGTCCATAACTGTATTTCTATTGTTTTTTTTTTCTTCAAATTGCTTTATGTGTAAACTCCGTTCTGGTTAGTACCGCCACGTCAATGCTACTACATTTAGATAGGTAACTTTTCCTCGTTGTCGACGGTGGTACTCCAGCACGGAAGTTTTTAGGCCGAGTTCTAATCGGTTGGAACGTTGATTTCCAGGTTCTTTATTCCCGGCTAAAAGACGCCAGCAGCAACCTCGCCTTCGGGTTTACGAACCGAGGTCTCCAAGACGCCCTGCCTTCGGCGAGCAGCAGTAGGCGCACGTCCGCGCCGTGTCATCGCCTGTGACGTCACCGTACACCACCACTCTGAACTTCGGCCTACTTCCATCTTCGGCCAGCGGCGGAATATCGCCACAACTACAGGGGAGTACCTATCCCTGCAGAAGTGAACTCAGACATTGTGTAATCCACGACCCACAAATTTTTGTGTGCCTCCGGCTGTGGTTTTTTTTTTATACATTTTTAAAGGTACACACCCGTTTTTTTATTTCATCACCTAGTTAGGTGGGGAAACAAACGGGTGGAGGTTACAATATGGTACATACAACAGCAGGCCACCGAATCCGAATCCGTCAAATTTTACCAATCAAACATTAGCCTACTACTATTGTGATAAGGTTGAAAAACTATTGCAGAAATTTGACAGATTGTGGTAACTTGATGTGCTTTCGTTTGTACATTATTAGTATAATCCGTTAATGTTAAGTTACAAGACTCACGGTCAGTTTCATAGGTTCCAGATAAAGTTCTAAATACCTATCTCACAGATCATGCCATTGATTTTTTTTTCAAAATTAAAAACATTTCTATGGCACTATGTGTCAGATAGCTCTATCGGGAAGTTCTGAAACTGGCCGATAATGTTTTTTTTACCGAATCAAAAACATTATCATTAAGAAATGGAGCATTGGGCTATCTTAATGATTCCCGGAAGGCTTTTGTGATAAAAATAAAACATCCTCATTTGCAATTTAAAAATAAACATATTCAAATTTTCCTTATTGTATACAGCGTGTTTTTGTTATTTCGCGTCCGTTTTTTTAAAATGTTTTGAAAATATATTATTCTATGATGAACATTTAACGTAACGTCATCATCAATATAGCATGGATTTCTGGGCGCTATTCTTCATTCTCCAGGAAGCTACTTTTGGAATTGGCATTTAGAATCAACCTTAGTTATATTTTTTGACGTTCAGTAGTGCTTGTCAAGGCCTAAATGAAATAAATTAATGATTTGACTTTGCAAATAAAAAATGGAAAAAATACTTATCCTATTTTTCTGTCCTTAAGTGTAACAACTATAAGCAAATAGCGTGATCTCGTTCGCCGTGACCGCACAATGTCTAGCCCAGCGTTAACCAACACCGAAAATGTGTTTGTTACGCTCTAATTATATTGTATACAGGATTATGCTATTCAAATTAAGGTCATAAAATTTTATAGAATATTTTTATTATTATTTTCTGGAGTATAGGCTTTCAGTAGGTAATATTTGACGCAATTATGAAATAATATGTGATACGGTGCGCAAATTTTAATCCTCACTGTTAAATCTAAAAATATAATAAAAGCCTGGAATCTCTGTTTTAGAATTATTTCGAACCGAAAAATCTATCAAGATAGATGTGGTAACTTAGACAATTTGTTACTAAATCAAACATTTCAATACAATATTGTAATTACATGCTTTGTATGTAATAACGAAGAGCTCGTGGCTAAGTCAAAGCCGAGCGAATCGATCGATCATAAAGTTGAGCAACGCTTGGTGCGGTCGGTCCGTGGATGGGTGACCATGTTGTTGTTTATCGTGCCCTCCGTGTTTCGCAAGGTATACTAGTAGCGCCATCTATTAGAAATAATGTGCAACTTAAGTAACTCATACTTGACCATTCCTATTGTACTTTTTTCATAGATAATGGGACGGAACCCTTCGTGTGAGAGTCCAACTCGCACTTGGCCGGTTTTTTTGTTTGAACTCGCGTCTGTAACCACTGGACTGATTTGATAAATTCTTCTAGTAATAATTGATAGCTCATTTATAAGGAAAGGCTATAGGTTTTTATCTGGGTACGCAAATTAATTTCCACGTGAGTGAAGCAGCAGGCGGAAACTTGTTATAACACAATTACAAAACACCCCTTATGTGACATTCACATATAACTTATTTATACAAGTTGATGTTTGTAACGTAAACCGCAAATGTCTAAGAAAACGTGTATTTCTCTTTAGTATTTCGTCATTTCCTCGAATATGTATGTATTTTGGAAGTGCTGTAGGTAATTATCAAAATGAATTTCCTGTATATATTTTTGGACGGTGAAAATAAATTATTTTGGGGCCAAATTATTATGAGCAAAGCCGATTCCTGTTGAAAATTTCAATTAAAATGTACTGTTTACTTACTGCGAAAACCAATAATGTGTCTATTTCTGGATTTGCTTACTAAAGATAGGACTTTGACATTACTTGTATGGGGTTAATGTCAAAATTCTATCTCTAGTAAGCAAATCTAGAGATAGATAGATTATTGGGAACGGCCGTTAATTTACTTGGATTAGGACTAATTTCACAGGTTCCAGATAGAGTTCTTGATAATCTGACAGATCATGCCATAGGAATGTTTTTAATTTTGATTACTTTTCTATGGAATTATATCATGTTTATCATATTGTATAACTATTAAATTTTGTTTTAAGATTCTTAAAATCTAATAGACAGACATGTGTTGCTGGGGAGTTTGTTGCGCCACTTCTTCTTCCCAGCAAAAACACATAGGAAGTGGTGAAGGGTGGGCATATTTGGGGCTGTCTAATGTAATTTTGACGTTCGAAAAGTGCTGTTTTCAGCCGACTTTGAATAAATGCTTTTTGATTTTGATAGCTATCTAGAATTCTCGTTAAAGTCTTAAAGCCTATTTATTAAAGAAGGCTATAAAATATATTTTAGCAATTTTTTTCCACTATTTTCCATTCCTTTTACCTAAACCAAACAAACAAACTCTACAGCTTTACAATATTAGTATAGACTATACGAACAATTCGTACAAAAATTGCTTTATTATCACAATAACTAGAACGTATTACCATAGATAAATACCACATTATTTGAACCGAAAACAATGCCTTAGGGAACGCTAGAAATGGTTCCGTACCTATATCATGAGTGGGAATTATTATTATAAATAACTAGCTGTTTCTCGCGGTTTCACCGGGGGTAATTTCGCGGAGATCTTCATCTGCCTAGCCTTTTCCCAACTACGTTGGGTCGGCTTCCAGCCTAACCGGCGGACTTTCTGGCTTCTGACTACCGGTAACGACTGTCAAAGATGTTCAAATGACCCACCAGTTTATCGTGTCTTCCGAAACACGGAAGAACTCGCTTTGAAAAAATGGTCACCCATCCACGGACCAACCGCGCCAAGCGTTGCTTAACCTTGTTATCGATCGATCCGCGCTGTTTTGTCTTAGCCACGAGCTCTTTTAATTTGGCGGATATAATATAAAAATTTCAAGGTTAGATCGTCATGACATCAAAATTGGTCTAAAATATTTTTTTCATCATAAAACTATTAATGTGCAAATAAACACACTTATAATTTGACACCTTGATTTTTTGAAGAAGATAAAAAATTATATAACCAACTATGTTCTGTCAGCAGCTTCGCCCGCGCTAAGCTTGAAATCCCGTTTTTTTCCGTTCCCGTAGGAATTTCGGGAAATCCTTTCCTAGCGGATGCCTACATCATAACCGATCCCTCCAGTTGTATTGTTTAGATAGTAGGAATATTACGGCGAGTGCGAAGAAAAACAATAGGTTATAAAAATTATCTTTAATTACAACAATGCTTTTCATGGTTTCTTAACGATAGGTAAATTAATATTACATCTAGAACATTTTCAACAACAGTCAAAAATTATATATTTAGTTAAAACTATATAAATATTATTATCTGTACAAAATTATTTTACATAAATACAACATGTATGATCTCTTTCGCAATCTGTAGCTTCGCTTACTTTCAACGATGTAGGACATTTGAAATAGCTTGAAACGCACTCCCCACCTTTTGATGAGCACTTCAGTTCAACCTGAGCTGAAAAAAAGGCATTAAATACATGTCTAAATATGTAAAACTCAAAGTTGAACTGTCTGACATAGTGATGTATCAACGCACAGCCCAAACCATAGGAGGGATTGGGCTGAAATTTGGCATGCAGGTAGATGTTATGACGTAGGCATCCGCTTAGAAAAACTTCCCGAAATTTCCACGGGCACGGGAGAAAATGGGATTTTAAGTATTGTACACGAAGCCGCTGGCTAATATGCCTCAAATTTCACTCAGGATACTATAGCAAGGAACAAAGATCGGCCCTTAAATCAGTAGTTTAAACCCCTCAGTATGAGAGTTCATCTGATGATTTCCCACATCAAAAAAAGATTTAGAAATATTAAGTCTACGAGACATTTAACCGTAATACAATAGATATTTTGACCAGGTAACTATAAAGTTTAAATTGAAATGCAATAGGTTAGCATAAGCAAAGCAATTGAATAGACATAAGTTTTACCTTAACACGAGAAATGTTATAGTTAGGAATGGATTTAATTAATGTCAATATTTGTAATAATGTCGTAATATTAGTGTTAAGAGAGAATGAAAACAAAGGGCGTACCTATTATGATATACTTATATGAAGATAATTTCCTGAATGTAATAAGTGTTAATATTTCTTAAATATAAATAAGACAGATGAATAGACGGATAGCGTAGTTTTAGAATAGAGTTCTCTTCAAATTTTTTGTCGTCACGTAACATTGAACGAGTGTGCTAGTGATACGTGAATTCTTGGTACCAGCATAAGCTTGGTTTAAAATTGGCACTCTGCGAGTGATATTAGTAGGTATGCTTTGTGGAAAAGGAAATTAATAATTTAAAACTTTATTTGAATCTCACCTATGGGCGTGCAAAGTGGAATGATGGAGTCCTACCCGATTTCGGCCACGGCAGCTGTTCTCATACAAGGAGATCAGCCTGCTGCGCAGGACATATTATAGTGCACAAGCATTTGCGCAAGACACAGGTTCACTCCCTATTCCCTCACTCTCATAACCCAGTGGGACGGCAATCCGACACGACCGGAGAGAGATTAAGCGCAGGGCCGACATTATCGTGCTCTCCGATGCACGGGTGTATCAATCACCAACTCCGGGCTGCTTTGTGAAAGTTTCTAAAACCCACAAAGTGATTTCGGCCCGTCTCGGGCATCGAACCCGAGACCTCGTGCACAGCAGTGGCCTATGCGACAACTAGATGAACGAGGCAGCAAATTGGAATACCTAAGATGTGATTCTTCTGGGTGGGCTTCGTGGAATACCTTCTTGGTAAGTAGAATAGCAGAGATGGTGGAGGGACATGCGCGGAGTTGTGTTCAGAATTTAGTTTCGAAACGACATCGAGTCTTAGGAGAACAGTAATAGAGACCCATTTTACTCTTTCGGTTCGGAACCATAAAAAACCATACTTCTTTTTTACCGATGGGAAATCATCAGATGACCCCTCCCGCTGTCGGTGACAGCGTGAGAAAGTGTCAGACTTTAACTGATTTAAACCAAACGTGTTCCTTTTTGAGCCCTTTGTGTACCTGGGCCACGGTAACTCTTTCGAACAATCCCGCAGCAGCACGATCACAAAACTTACTTGGTTTACAGCACTCCATTCCATGTTCTTGCTGGACGGGACACAATCCTTTAATACCCACTTTTGTCCCTCGTGGACAAGCGACCGACCTGGCACATGTGCCGCCAACTACCATGCATGGCAACTCAAAAAATGGTGCGTTGCCCGCTAAAACAAAAAAATAAAAAAATGACGAAAAAGGGAGTAACGAGATAACGATGTAACTAATGCTAGTAACAGCGACAAGGTTTTTTGTAGCGAGAAGTTTAGGTACTTACTAAACTAACGGCCAATTTCAGAGGTTTTAGATAAAGTCCTAAATAGTTAAGTGACAAATAGTGCTATAGAAATGTTTTTAATTTTGATTACTTTTCTATGGCATGGTCTGTCAGATAGTTATCTAGAATTTTTTCTAGAACCTGTAAAACTGGCTATTAGTAAAGTACTCTGAAATAGAGCCTTGCTAAGAACAAGATTAAACTTTAAGACTACTATTACATCTTACAAAAAGTCGGGTGGTTAGAACGCGATAATCTCAGAAATCACCGATCTAATTTCTTTATTGAGGAAGGCTATAGGCTACGTCTTATGAAAGTGCGCGGAGTCATACTCATACTCATATCGTTTAATGCATTCCATAATGTACATAAGGTGGAAATTTAAATTAAATAGTTTTCACAATTACGGACCCTGATGGGCCCAGCAAGCTAGTTAGTAGAATAGTTATAGTTCCCACGGAACGCGGGTGTTACGGGAGCTGGTTGAAACTCATCATAAAGCAGACATATCTCATAATATTTACTATTGCAGAAATAACTCTATTAGAAAAACTCCACTCAAGCACGTATTATGAAGTACCTACCATTGTTTAACTGACCTAGAACTAAACCAGTTCTATTGAGAAATGTTTGTAAACTTAACCTTTATTTACAAAAGCTGATTATTTCTCGATACTATTTCATAATAAGGTAAATAGATGATAAATTCTTCAAGTGCAGTGTAAACGAGTAAATAAAAAACTGACACACAATACAATTTCAGATGACATTTTTTTTTATCGATGGGAAATCCTCAGGTTACCCCTCCCGCTGTAGGTGACATGCGTGAGGGAGTGACAGACTTTTACTGACTAAAACCCACCGTGTTCCTTCTTGAGCCCTCTGTGTACCTGGACTGCGGTAAATCTTTCGAACAATCCCGCCGCCCCGGAGATGACTATGTGTTAATTTATCAGAGAGTATTCAATTTTTAATACCTGGTTAAATTGAGAACCTTCTTCTATTTGGGAAGTCGGTAAAGTCTATGAAATAACTATCTCACCTGGTTTGTGGACCTATTCACCAAGTTTGAATCTCAAAAAAAGCTAAAAAAAATTATTAAATAATAATAAAAAATAATACTTACAATTTGCAGCAACTTCTTCGAACTCTTCACTTAGACTCGAAGACAACCCATAAACATTTAGTAAAAGCACAAAAATCGATATTTTAGAAATCATTTTGTGGAACACAACCTCCCTTCTCTAACTTTCTAAGACGAATGATAAACTTACTGCAAATAGCTCGTATAAGTTATAAACATTACATTTATATCATGTGAAATGATAATATATAATTATACACACATCCTGTATTATTTTATGATAACGAGACGTATGTTTGATAGTATAAAGGATGTTTTAATTTGACGAAGGATTTTGAGGAAGTTATTTTTTTAGGTGTGACAATGGTGGGAAAGTAAGTGCAGGAATGTGTTAGGTTAGTAGGGTATTATTATGTCTATTTTATAATAAGCTATCTATTTCTCGCGATTCTACCTGTGTGCTTAGGTCCGTCGAGATTGGCGTAAGAGTGGGATAGACAAACAGAGTTATTCTCGCATTTAAGTATTATCATCATCATCATCATCTGCCTAGCCTTTTTCCAACTATGTTGGGATCGGTTTCCAGTCTTTCCGGATACAGCTGACAACCAATGCTTTGCACGGTACGACTGCCTGTTTGACCTCCACAGCCCAGTTACACAACAACTCGATACCTAATGTAAGACTGGTTGTCAGTTTTTCTGGTTTCTGATCACCCGTAACGAGAGGAGAATTTCTCGTTAAATACCTTTTCCTCTCCAAAGTTAACTACCAACACATTTCAATACCAGCTAACATCGCGCATATGGCATTTTTGCCGTGCTTCACGGTTTGCAGGTTTTCTACTGGACATACTTAATTTCATCATAATCTGTCAAATCCTTAGTGAGTTTTGGGCACAACAATTTAGGCATTTATTTTTAAAAACAAGTTTACCCAGTTTTACATTTCGTCCTGGATCCTTCTGGTGAAATGAATCCGTTAGTCTCTGAATTAAACTCACTTTTGTTTACTACTGAATAGTGGGACGGCTTACGGTGCGTCCTAGTAAAGCGATCTGGATGCGAACGCGAAGCGAAGCGGCTCGATATTCTTTGCTTAGGCCATTGTGGCCAAGCAATCTGACGTTGCGTGGTATGGCACAGCACGGCACACATCAGTATTCTTGCTGAGGAATTTGTTCCACTATTTTTTCTACCACAACTAAAACACATAGGAAGGGGTGGAGGGCGCGCGTTTTTGGGGACAGTCTTTTGTAAAAAACTAGACCTTCAAAAAGTGCTGATTTTCAGCCTACTTTGAATAAATTATTTTTTATCTTAATCTTTTTGTCAATTCGCGTTCGCCTTTTGCCCACGCAGGACGCACCCAGCTAGTCACCGTGAGTGTTTACTCACCGTCACATAATTATCTAGATGCAGACCGACCACAACGCGTTCAGTGCTGAATGCCCGGTGCGGAAAAAGTGGGATTATCTGGCTCGCGCAAACACGACATACGCATAACACATTTGCAGGATATAACAATATACATACAGACGACTACACACACACACATACACATGTAATACATGAAAACACAAACATAAACTGATATACAGAATGTATATTGAATATACACGATTATATCAGCGCAAGAACACTCACACGAACTACAAACAGATACTTAAGAAAAATTAAAATTGCAAGTATGAAATGAAACTTGGCAAAGGAAACAGTCAATAAATATATATAATATTAGTATATATATGTTATTGCCTAGGTAAAAACATGAATAAGAATATAGATGGTAAGNTACTTAAGAAAAATTAAAATTGCAAGTATGAAATGAAACTTGGCAAAGGAAACAGTCAATAAATATATATAATATTAGTATATATATGTTATTGCCTAGGTAAAAACACGAATAAGAATATAGATGGTAAGCACAAATTAGACACAGCACGACAGGAAACTTACATCAATCCTGCTGAAAGTACAATTGTAAATCCTGAAAAAATTGTTAATAACTTATATAATAGTCAAATAAATATAAGTACTTACTGTTGTGAAAATAATAGATATAAGTTTATAACTAAGAAATTGTAACCACTAAAATGTTAATTCCAACCTCCTCGGGGGCCTGTGGTCTTCTAGTTTCCGGTAGTTCGCCGTCTTCTTCCTGCGACATTCCACTACCGATCTTGTATCGCCCATCCCCAGTAGACCTCAAAAAGTGCTGATTTTTCAGCCTACTTTGAATAAAATTATTTTATCTTAATCTTTTTGTCGATTCGCGTTCGCCTTTTGCCCACGCAGGACGCACCAGCCGCAGCTAGTCACCGTGAGTGTTTACTCACCGTCACATAATTATCTAATGCAGACCGACCACAACGCGTCAGTTCTGAATGCCCGGTGCGGAAAAAGTGGGATTATCTGGCTCGCGCAAACACGACATACGCATAAAACATTTGCAGGAATATAACCATATACATACAGACGACTACACACACACACATACACATGTAATACATGAAAACACAAACATAAACTGATATACAGAATGTATATTGAATATACACGATTATATCAGCGCAAGAACACCACACGAACTACAAACAGATACTTAAGAAAAATTAAAATTGCAAGTATGAAATGAAAACTTGGCAAAGGAAACAGTCAATAAATATATATAATATAGTATATATATGTTATTGCCTAGGTAAAACATGAATAAGAATATAGATGGTAGAACAAATTAGACACAGCACGACAGGAAACTTACATCAATCCTGCTGAAAGTACAATTGTAAATCCTGAAAAAAATTGTTAATAACTAATATAAAAGTCAAATAAATATAAGTACTTACTGTTGTGAAAATAATAGATAATAAACTGTTTTAAACTAAGAAATTGTAACCACTTAAAATGTTAAATATAAGATTATTACCAGTCTTTGTCAGATTTATACACTAGTTGTAAGAGT
>NWSH02000519.1:16044001-16087347 GCA_002382865.2 Heliothis virescens | reverse complement strand
ATATAAGAATACAGTCTTGTAAGATTATACACTATTGTAAGAGTGAATATAGATGTAAAACAAGAATTAAGAACAGAAATGTAAGAATGAAAGAAATAAAATAATAAGTATAGTTATGTAAGTCAACAATAATGTTAAGAAATAGTAAACTAAACTCAGAACCTACATAGAAACTGTAAGGAAATTAATAAATGTCTTAAATATTATTGAAGTAAGAACGGAAAGTAAATATAAAACTAAAAGAACCTTTATTTTCCGAATATAATAAACTTAGAAGCATAGCGTAGCGGGAGTCCCACCCGCTAAGAATGAGTGTGGATGGATGAAAGAAAGACCAAGTATGCTGCATGAAGTGCGAGAGAATACATGTGAGAACTGGAATGTATGTGTGACATAGATTAATAAGGTCCGATGGTACACTGATCGGGGAAAAGCAGTAAAAAAAAAAAAAAAAAAAAAAAAAAAAAAAAAAAAAAAAAATTATCTAGATGCGGAATACTTTATAGGCGTAAACAACCGTTCCGCGCAGTCATTGAACTCAAAATCTAATTAATCTGAATACCTGTTACACTGACCTCTAGCAAAGTAGGGTGAATAATATTCTTTTGTCTCATGAGAAGTAAAAGCTATTTTATGAGGAGCTCGTGGGTAAATAACAGCCACAAAGATTGTAGGTCAATAATAAGGTTAAGCAACGCTTGGCGTAGTCGATTCGTAGATGGGTCATATTTTGTGGGCCTTGGCTATCATTAAACATCATTACAGAAGTAGTCAAGTGCGGAAAAAATTCGGACAACAAGTCTTACCAAAGGTTATCGTGTTGTGCAAGTATCTTGGTTGAGGAAGATGAGATAGGTCTATATATATAGTCGGCCTATGTAAACCAACCCAGCTGCCAATTCGACTTATGACTGGGAGAAGGCTGCGCAGTCCGTTCATTATAGTAAATCCAAAAGTCAAAAAGAAAATTAAAACAGAAAATACTCATCTCTAAAATCCTCTAAACCCAAACAAAACATTGTCAAAATTTTGCCTCATTAAAATCTTGTACACAAACCAAGCAAAACTCCAGTCTTAAAAACACCATTATGTAATCTCACACTATTATTATAAAAGATGACTCAGTGTGATCATTAAGCAAGAGATGCTGACTAATCCTGACCTACATTAACGAACGCTTTACATTGGTAACAGATTTGAGCGGTGTCCTTAAGACTCCTTACGCAGCTCCGAGTTGACATAATGGGTTATTTGCGGGTTATTCCTTTAAGTGAAGTGGATTTTCTTCATTCAAAATTTCCAGTTCAAAATTTGACTGATATTGCGATATATTAAGGTTACAAGCCGTGTTAAATGACTTGATGATGTATGAAGGTCAAAACTGAATAATTGTTCAATTGTAGACCAAAATTCCAATACACAGGAACAGCTTAAATTATTGCCAATGAAACCTATGCTATAAGAATAACTATGTTTGAATGTTGACTGTATGTGAACTGTAAATTATGATACTAATTCACAGAGTTCAGTCAAATTTTTTTAAAATATGAAAAGGTAAGTATGTCGTGAAGAATCTCATCAAATTAACTGTACCAAAAACAAAAATTTATGGTAAAAACGTAATTTTTAAACCCAATTCAAATACAATCACCAGAAAAATATTACTTATACAGCATAAAGGCGTTACAAACAGAATCGTAATTTTGATTTTGTGGCCGAACAAAATATTACGTGTCCCAAAAGTTAATGATGACATTTTCATATTCAATATCGAAAATATTCAGAGAATAATTACGTACTTTATGATGATTTTCATTGGTTATCCTGCTTACGTGATTGTGTAAATATTAAAATGTGAATGTTGTCGAGAGAAATTGTGCTGGTTTTGCGTTATTGAGTTCAAACTACTTTTTTTTTGTAAGTATTGGAAATCAACTGAGTCGATTGATTTGTGGGTCAAGACACTCGCAATCTGTGGATAGTGACCATCTTGTCGTAATGAGTTCCTTTGTGTTATTAAGGCATTTTGATTTGTGCGTCCGGCTGTCATTTGAACATCTTTGACAGTCTTCCTAGGTCAGAGAAAGTTTGACAACCAGTCTTATCAAGTCGCACATGTAAACCGATTCTCCTCTGCATACTTTTAGACTGGAAGTTGACCCTAACCTAGGCAGGTGAGACGTGTAAATAGCTGCATATAAGTCGAAACTTGTTAATTATTCCTCAAAATTGAAAGGATAATAACAATATTACAAATTGTCTTTCACTACGCCATGTTGCGAGTTCATTTGTATCAAGGGATTCAACTTCAAACTAATCTAACTCTGAAGCTTTTACCGTACAGGGGACCTATGGGAGATTCTCGGGAACAGTATCCTATATTCGAAAAACTAGCTGAGATATACTGATTGTTATGATATACGCTTGAAAGGGAATTTTCATTTAATTCTGGCACTAAGCGTTCTAAATGTTGTCTTGCGACTTAACAATCAAAAGTTCTAAAATAATGGCAACTTACAGATTACAGGGTGTAGCGTTGAAAGTGGTTTCAGACTTTTTGAACTAAAACTCACCGTGTGTCTTCTACAGCCTTTGTGTACCTACCTAAGCCGCTGTAACTCTTTTCGCACAATTCCGCAGTTCGGCAGACTGGCTGTAGTGGGCCCCATGTGGGGCTTCGTACAGACAGCAAAAAATGAATATTAGAAGGTACAAAACTCAATTTTGTTAACTTTATCTATTTAGCTTGATAGCCCAACAGTCACATTATATTAGTGAGGATAAGGTATTGAGAAATGAACACAAAAAGAAAACTTTTAAAATAAACTTGTTTAAATTCAACAATTTTCTCCAAAGTTTCAAGCACCAGAACGCAATACCTGGGAGTGTTGAGAGCATTCAAACACTTTGGCGGACGCACTTTTCCTTTCTTAGAACAGCAAAGGCTTGCTCTTTTTCTGAAAACAGAAAGATAAGATTCTGGTTGAACTGCTTATTTAGTGTAGCCATTGACCTAGCCGATTGTTCTCATATAAGAAGATCAGCCAGCTGCGCAGGAATATTATAGTGCACAAACATTTGCGCAGACACGACACAGATTTGAGAGTGAGGGAATAGGGAGTGCACCTGTGTCTGCGCAAATGCACTATAATATGTCTATGCAGCAGGCTGATCTCTTTATATGAGAATAGCCGCCGTGGCCGACAATCGGTTACGCCATCATCATCAAACCTGCAGCTCATTCGATACGATGACCAAAAAGCACTTACGAGGCACACAGCACTCTGCCCCTTGCTCTCTTGCTGGATGGGACATAAGCCTTTTGTATTCCATCTTCATGCCGGGAGGGCAACGCGTACGTCGCTCAAAACTGCGCACATACTTCCTATCGCATGCCACGGTAATTCAAATAAAGGAAACTTTCTCTCTGAAAGAAAATGATAACCTTTTTGACTTATAACCTCATAATTCAAAGTAGTATTCTGTGTTGTCCACTTTTTTGCCAAAACTACTCAACCGATTAGATGAAAGGCACACAGATGAAATCAGGCCCGATAAAGAACATAAAAACTTCTTTTTATTTAGCTGAGTGAGTAGTTTCGAAGGGGACGAGGGTGTCACCGCAGCAAAACGCTAGTTAAATAATGTAATTCTTTACTGGTCAAATCACCGCGTTCCGTGGAAACAACTTCGCACACCTAGTTAAAAAGTTGACAATAATAATTTATCAGATGGGCCATCTACATTGCAATTTTTTTTCAAATCGAACAGCAGTTCCTGCATTAAAGCGCATTCAAGCAACATAAACAAACTCTTCAGGTTTAATAATTATTACTTTGGATATCATAACCATTATACCCAGTCCTGCATTGCCCCTGTGTACCATGGCGAGCACCATAAACTTTTCACAATTACAGAAAACAGAAGTAATGCAAAATCATTTTTTCTAATACCACTCACCTGACCGAGATTGAGAACTGACTGTGGTTCAATATAGATTGAAAAATACTGGTCTAGCCATAAGTTTTGTTATAGTTATTCAAAAATACCTTCAGTTAGTGTTTTATTTATTTCATGAATGAACTTTGGTTCCGGGCTTGATATACTGAAATGGCTTGTTGTAATCATGAAAAAAAAAATATCAATCATCACTGATTATAGGGAAATTGGAATCTACACCATCGGTTTTCATTTATCATCAATATCATGATAATATGTAGGACTGCAGATATTTTTTTAGAAAGTCATCAAAAAAAAAATCAAAGCTAGCTTTGTTAAGGTTGTAGATGTGTATAACATAAAACCGTTCCACAAGTGCGTGGCACACTTTAAAGCTATACTATTTTCACCCAATGGAGGCATTATAGTTGTTTTATTTAACCATTTTTCTTTTTTTGTAGCTCTTGAGTAATAGGTGTGGGTTTGAAATGTTTGCTAGCCAAAGTAGGTAAATAAATATTTAAGTAAATTGTATACTTCATGTAATTTAACTTTGTATGGAACCGGTTCTTCAAACCATACAGACAGGCTTCGTTTGATCGGGGAGTTTGTTCCACCATTTTTTCTTCCCAGCAAAAACATATAGGTAGTGGTGAAGGGCGGGGCGTTTTGGGGGCTGTCATTTTGTAAACATTCACCTTCAAAAAGTCTGCACTTTCAGCCTACTTCGAATAAATGACTTTTTTATCTTTATCTAGAGGGAATATGGTTTGGATTGCTCAGTAGGTATGCTGAGATTCTTCTCAGCACTAGAGAAAATTGAAAAATAAAAGGAAATCCATTTATTTAACGATAAAAAATAAACGCAATATTACAGATCAATCTTATTATAACTTACAGAAATTAAAGACATGGTGGGATGAAAGGGTAATTTTAATGTTTTCTTTAAAATATTTTTTTTTTGCATCGAATGAAGGTGTTATGTACTAACAAACTAATATAAAATTTATGCATATATTAAAATAAAGTGACATCCCCTTATCCGCTCATGTCTTTTATTATTTCTAAATTAACCAACAATTAAAAACTACAATCGTAAAAATAATTGTTTATTAGAACAAAAAGGTTTCCAAAATTAAAGTTTTAAAGTAAAAATATAAACAAAAGCAATAACAATTTTAATACTATTTATACAATAAAATACTGCTATTTATATATCAAAAACCAGAACTAAATGCAATCCGTAGGCCTTCTATTTACTATGATTACAGACCAAAATTTTAAGCCTGAATTTGTCTCAAATCTAATCGAGCAAAGATTTCTCAAAAAGTTAGAAAATCAAGAAGTCTATTACATAAATTTTTACCAACATATTCAACCTCATTAATACCTCCACGTTTACGTTTGTTTTTTATTTACGGAGCATTTGCCGTGCGTCAAAAACGTCATGCCTTTTTACGGCACGTTTTTATTCGTAACGCATACGACAGTGACCGCACCCGTGCCTACATACGAGAATATTCAACAAATTCAAGTAACTCACTACGTGAACGGCAAGACAATGTGTATGTATAAAAAGTGTCACGCGCTATTTCAAAGGTATGGCATAAGCTAGCCAAATCCTTTTTTCGAACTTGGCTGGATCTTATATTGATAGTTTTATATCAGTGTCGCTCCTACGTAAGCAGCATATTTCATTTTCACCTACATCAGTCGCCTCGGTTAGTGTCGAATTTGATGAACATTGAAGGATGATGGGATAGCAGGTACCATCTTGAGAACGACACCCCATCACCCCTTTACTGGAAAAAATGTGTTCTGTTAACCAGAATATATGTTTGACGAAGATTTTTGTGACATTAAAAGGCGTGCGAGTGACAAAATATTAATCTTCTCGAGAAACATATTACTCCAAGTTCTCTTACAATTCTTTACAGCGCTTATCAAACTAGTGGATATACACGAACGACATTTAACAAAATTGGTAACATCTTTATGAAGAATGACACTTATAATCCACAGGTGTCGCGATACGATTTTGCTCCGGATCATGTGTGCGTAGAACTGGATGGCAGGGTAAATATACTTGCGGTGAATAAACTGGTGAAAGCGCGTGGTTTAGACTAGCTATATTTGCGAAGTATGCGAAACTTCTTCATTACAATTTACTTTAAACAAATCTAAGAAATAATAACATATTTGGAAAGCTTGGAAAAGTCAATAGAGCCTCGTTGTGAAAGATGTGATTACAAATTGGCTGTAAACTGCTTTGTTTGGCGTGATAACTACGCAAGAGTAAAATCAAGTTGAAGTCTAACGTTGGCACTTAGTTCTGATTTTTATAATCATTTAACATCATTTCATTTAAACTTATCTACAAACATTCGACGTTTTTATGGAGCAGCTTCATTAAATTCATTACGTTGACGCCAGGATTCCCTTCTTTGCTGCCTCCTCGTCGATCAATGCCACTGTTTAGCAATTTATCGATGTCAAAAAATAGTCTTAAACCATGACACATAATATTTCTTAAGCTAAAATTAAAGTTTTTACACAGCTTGTACACTGTTTGCGTCTGTACCATTTTTTATGAGTTGGACATGCCGGACTGAAATCTGGGAAAGATAAAAGAATGATTTTATCGGAGAAACATGTGGTAGACTTTGAGAAATGTCATGTCTATACCAAGACAGTATTTCACTTACAAGTGTTAAATTTTGGTTGAAACATTTCATCTATTGTGCCTTAATTTGAAAGTTTCGATACAAACAGCAGTGTTATTCTTTATTTTTTTTAACACAGAAAATGAGTATGACAAAATTAATGACGATACACAAATTGTTTGTCAAAACTTCTACAAAGAGCTCTGAATCAGAGATTGACAAAATATTACACCAAAATTTACCTTGCCAAACTGCGATGCTTCTTATTTCAAAAAAGGCATACATGAAGAGAATCACGAGTCTTTCTGCAGCATTCTACGCCAAATCTCTGCTGTTCAGGGCAATAAGCCTTTTTGACCCACCTTAACTCGGAATATAGATGTAAGAACAGAATTAAGAAACAGAAATGTAAGAATGAAAGAAATAAAATAATAAGTATAGTTATGTAAGTCAACAATAATGTTAAGGAAATAGTAAACTAAACTCAGAACCTACATAGAAACTGTAAGGAAATTAATAAATGTCTTAAATATTATTGAAGTAAGAACGGAAAGTAAATATAAAACT
Source organism: Heliothis virescens (assembly GCA_002382865.2). Classification (NCBI taxonomy): domain Eukaryota; kingdom Metazoa; phylum Arthropoda; class Insecta; order Lepidoptera; family Noctuidae; genus Heliothis; species Heliothis virescens. The sequence continues at coordinate 16,080,178 of NWSH02000519.1, read as the reverse complement.
AAAAGAACCTTTATTTTCCCGAATATAATAAACTTAGAAGCATAGCGTAGCGGGAGTCCCACCCGGCTAAGAATGAGTGTGGATGGATGAAAGAAAGACCAAGTATGCTGCATGAAAGTGCGAGAGGAATACATGTGAGAACTGGAATGTATGTGTGACATAGATTAATAAGGTCCCGATGGTACCATGATCGGGGAAAAGCAGTATAAAAAAAAAAAAAAAAAAAAAAAAAAAAAAAAAAAAAAAATTATCTAGATGCGGAATACTTTATAGGCGTAAAACCAGTTCCGCGCAGTCATTGAACTCAAAATCTAATTATATCTGAATACCTGTTACCACTGACCTCTAGCTAAAGTAGGGTGAATAATATTCTTTGTCTCATGAGAAGTAAAAGCTATTTTATGAGGAGCTCGTGGGTAAATAACAGCCACAAAGATGTAGGTCAATAATAAGGTTAAGCAACGCTTGGCGTAGTCGATTCGTAGATGGGTCATATTTTGTGGGCCTTGGCTATCATTAAACATCATTACAGAATAGTCAAGTGCGAAAAATTCGGACAACCAGTCTTACCAAAGGTTATCGTGTTGTGCAAGTATCTTGGTTGAGGAGATGAGATAGGTCTATATATATAGTCGGCCTATGTAAAACCACCCAGCTGCAATTCGACTTATGACTGGGAGAAGGCTGCGCAGTCCGTTCATTATAGTAATCCAAAAGTCCAAAAAGAAAATTAAACAGAAAATACTCATACTCTAAAATCCTCTAAACCCAAAACAAAACATTGTCAAAATTTTGCCTCATTAAAATCTTGTACCACAACCAAGCAAAACTCCAGTCTTAAAACACCATTATGTAATCTCACAGCTTATATAAAAAGATGACTCAGTTGATCATTAAGCAAGAGATGCTGACTAATCCTGACCTACATTAACGAACGGCCTTTACATGGTAACAGATTTGAGCGGTGTCCTTAAGACTCCTTACGCAGCTCCGAGTTGACATAATGGGTTATTTGCGGGTTATTCCTTTAAGTGAAGGTGGATTTCTTCATTCAAAATTTCCAGTTCAAAATTTGACTGATATTGCGATATATTAAGGTTACAAGCCGTGTTAAATGACTTGATGATGATGAAGGTCAAAACTGAATAATTGTTCAATTGTAGACCAAAATTCCAATACCACCAGGAACAGCTTAAATTATTGCCAATGAAACCTATGCTATAAGATAGACTATGTTTGGATGTTGACTGTATGTGAACTGTAATTATGATAGCTAATTCACAGATGTCAGTCAATTTTTTTAAAATGAAAAGGTAAGTATGTCGTGAAGAATCTCATCAAATTAACTGTACCAAAACAAAAATTTATGGTAAAACGTAATTTTAAACCCAATTCAAATACAATCACCAGAAAAATATTACTTATACAGCATAAAGGCGTTACAAACAGAATCGTAATTTGATTTTGTGGCCGAACAAAATATTACGTGTCCCAAAAGTTAATGATGACATTTTCATATTCAATATCGAAAATATTCAAGAGATAATTACGTACTTTATGATGATTTTCATTGGTTATCCTGCTTACGTGATTGTGTAAATATTAAAATGTTGAATGTTGTCGAGAGAAATTGTGCTGGTTTTGCGTTATTGAGTTTCAAACTACTTTTTTTTTGTAAGTATTGGAAATCAACTGAGTCGATTGATTGTGGGGTCAAAGACACTCGCAATCTGTGGATGAGTGACCATCTTGTCGTAATGAGTTCCTTTGTGTTATTAAGGCATTTTGATTTGTGCGTCCCGGCTGTCATTTGAACATCTTTGACAGTCTTCCTAGGTCAGAAAGTTTGACAACCAGTCTTATCAAGGTCGCTCCATGTAAACCGATTCTCCTCTGCATACTTTTAGACTGGAAGTTGACCCTAACCTAGGCAGGTGAGACGTGTAAATGCTGCATATAAGTCGAAACTTGTTAATTATTCCTCAAAATTGAAGGATAATACAATATACAAATTGTCTTTCAACTACGCCATGTTGCGAGTTCATTGTATCAAGGGATTCAACTTCAAACTATCTAACTCTGAAGCTTTACCGTACAGGGGACCTATGGGAGATCTCGGGAACAGTATCCTATATTCGAAAACTAGCTGAGATATACTGATTGTTATGATATACGCTTGAAAGGGAATTTTCATTTAATTCTGGCACTAAGCGTTCTAAATGTTGTCTTGCGACTTAACAATCAAAAGTTCTAAAATAATGGCAACTTACAGATTACAGGGTGTAGCGTGAAAGTGTTTCAGACTTTTTTGACTAAAACTCACCGTGCTTCTTCTACAGCCCTTTGTGTACCTACCTAAGCCGCTGTAACTCTTTCGCACAATTCCGCAGTTCGGCAGACTTTGGCTGTAGTGGGCCCCAGTGGGGCTTCGTAACAGACAGCAAAAAATGAATATTAGAAGGTACAAAACTCAATTTTGTTAACTATTATCTATTTAGCTTGATAGCCCAACAGTCACATTATATTAGTGAGGATAAGGTATTGAGAAATGAAACAAAAAGAAAACTTTTAAAATAAACTTGTTCTAATTCAACAATTTTCTCCCAAAGTTCAAGCACCAGAACGCAATACCTGGGAGTGTTGAGAGCATTCAAACACTTTGGGGACGCACTTTCCTTTCTTAGAACAGCAAAGGCTTGCTCTTTTTTCTGAAACAGAAAGATAAGATTCTGGTTGAACTGCTTATTTAGTGTAGCCATTGATCCTAGCCGATTGTTCTCATATAAGAAGATCAGCCAGCTGCGCAGGACATATTATAGTGCACAAACATTTGCGCAGACACGACACAGATTTGAGAGTGAGGGAATAGGGAGTGCACCTGTGTCTGCGCAAATGCACTATAATATGTCCTATGCAGCAGGCTGATCTCTTTATATGAGAATAGCCGCCGTGGCCGACAATCGGTTACGCCATCATCATCAAACCTGCAGCTCATTCGATACGATGACCAAAAAGCACTTACGAGGCACACAGCACTCTGCCCCTTGCTCTTGCTGGATGGGACATAAGCCTTTGTATTCCATCTTCATGCCGGGAGGGCACGCGTCGGCTACTGCGCACATACCTCCTAATCGCATGCACGGTAATTCAAATAAAGGAAACTTTCTCTCTGAAAGAAAATGATAACCTTTTGACTTATACCTCATTAATTCAAAAGTATATCTGTGTTGTCGCATTTTTTGCCAAAACTACTCAACCGATTTAGATGAAAGGCACACAGACTGAAATCAGGCCTGAGAAAGAACATAAACTTCTTTTTATTTAGCTGAGTGAGTAGTTCGAAGGGGACGAGGGTGTCACCGCAGCAAAACGCTAGTTAAATAATGTAATTCTTTACTGGTCAAATCACCCGCGTCCCGTGGAAACAACTTCGCACACCTAGTTAAAAAGTTGACAATAATAATTTATCAGATGGGCCATCTACATTGCAATTTTTTTTCAAATCGAACCAGCAGTTCCTGCGATTAGCGCATTCAAGCAAACAAACAAACTCTTCAGTTTAATAATTATTACTTTGGATATCATACCATTATACCAGTCCTGCATTGCCCCTGTGTACCATGGCGAGCACCATAAACTTTTCACAATTACAGAAAGACAGAAGTAATGCAAAATCATTTTTCTAATACCACATCACCTGACCGAGATTGAGAACTGACTGGGTTCAATAGATTGAAAAATACTGGTCTAGCCATAAGTTTGTTTATAGTTATTCATAAATACCTCAGTTAGTGTTTATTTATTTCCATGAATGAACTTTGGTTCCGGGCTTGATATCGAAATGGCTTGTTGTAAATCATGAAAAAAAAAATATCAATCATCACTGATTATAGGGAAATTGGAATCTACACCATCGGTTTTCATTTATCATCAATAATCATGATAATATGTAGGACTGCAGATTATTTTTTAGAAAGTCATCAAAAAAAAATCAAAGCTAGCTTTGTTAAGGTTGTAGATGTATAACCATAAAACCGTTCCACAAGTGCGTGGGCACACTTTAAAGCTATACCTATTTTCACCCAATGGAGGCATTATAGTTGTTTTATTTAACCATTTTTCTTTTTTTGTAGCTGCTTGAGTAATAGGTGTGGGTTTGAAATGTTGTGCTAGCCAAAGTAGGTAAATAAATATTTAAGTAAATTGTATACTTCATGTAATTTAACTTTGTATGGAACCGGTTCTTCAAACCATACAGACAGGCTTGTGATCGGGGAGTTTGTTCCACCATTTTTTCTTCCCAGCAAAAACATATAGGGAGTGGTGAAGGGCGGGCGTTTTGGGGGCTGTCTTTTGTAAACATTCACCTTCAAAAAGTGCTGACTTTCAGCCTACTTCGAATAAATGACTTTTTATCTTTATCTAGAGGGAATATGGTTTGGATTGCTCAGTAGGTAGCTGAGATTCTTCTCAGCACTAGAGAAAATTGAAAAATAAAGGAAACATCATTTATTTAACGATAAAAAAATAAACGCAATATTACAGATCAATCTTATTATAACTTACAGAAATTAAAGACATGGGTGGATGAAAGGGATATTTAATGTTTCTTTAAATATTTTTTTGCATCGAATGAAGGTGTTATGTACTAACAAACTAATATTAAATTTATGCATATATTAAAATAAAGTGACATCCCCTTCATCCGCTCATGTCTTTTATTATTTTCTAAATTAACCAACAATAAAAACTACAATCGTAAAAAATATTGTTTATTAGAACAAAAAAGGTTTCCAAAATTAAAGTTTTTAAAGTAAAAATATAAAACAAAAGCAATAACAATTTTAATTACTATTTATACAATAAAATACTGCTATTTATATCAAAAACCAGAACTAAATGCATCCGTAGGCCTTCTATTTACATGATTACAGACCAAAATTTTAAGCCTGAATTTGTCTTCAAATCTAATCGAGCAAAGATTTCTCCAAAAAGTTAAGAAAAATCAAGAAGTCTATTACATAAATTTTTACCTAACATATTCAACCTCATAATACCTCCACGTTACGTTTGTTTTTATTTACGGAGCATTTGCCGTGCCGTCAAAAAACGTCATGCCTTTTTACGGCACGTTTTTATCGTAACGCATACGACAGTGACCGCCGTGCCTACATACGATGAATATTCAACAAATTCAAGTAACTTCACTACCGTGAACGGCAAGACAATGTGTATGTATAAAAAGTGTCACGCGCTATTTCAAGGTATGGCATAAGCTAGCCAAATCCTTTTTTCGAACTTGGCTGGATCTTATATTGATAGTTTTATATCAGTGTCGCTCCTACGTAAGCAGCATATTTCATTTTCACCACATCCAGTCGCCTCGGTTAGTGTCGAATTTGATGAACATTTGAAGGATGATGGGATACAGGTACCATCTTGAGAACGACACCCCATCACCCCCTTTACTGGAAAAAATGTGTTCGTTAACCAGAATATATGTTTGACGAAGATTTTTGGTGACATTAAAAGGCGTGAGTGACAAAATATTATCTTCTCGAGAAACATATTACTCCAAGTTCCTTACAATTCTTTACAGCGCTTTCAAACTAGTGGATATACACGAACGACATTTAACAAAATTGGTAACATCTTTATGAAGAATGACACTTATAATCCACGGTGTCGCGACAGATTTTTGCCTCCGGAATATGTGTGCGTAGAAACTGAGCATAAATATACTTGCGGTGAAAAACTTGAGTGTGAAAGCGCTGTTAGACTAAGCTATATTTCCGAAGTATGCGAAACTTCTTCATTTAAATTACTTTAAACAAATCTAAGAAATAATAAAATATTTGGAAAGCTTGGAAAAGTCAATAGAGCTCGTTGTGAAAGATGTGATTACAAACTTGGCTGTAAACTGCTTTGTTTTGGCGTGATAACTGACGCGAGTAAAATCAAGTTGAAGTCTACAGTGGCACTTAGTTCTGATTTTTATAATCATTTAACATCATTCATTTTAAACTTATCTACAAACATTCCGACGTTTTATGGAGCAGCTTCATTAAATTCATTACGTTGACGGCCAGGATTCCCTTCTTTGCTCCTCGCTCTGATCAATGCCTGTTTAGCAATTTATCGATGTCAAAAAGATACGTCTAAACCATGACACATAATATTTCTTAAGCTAAAATTAAAGTTTTCACAGCTTGTACACTGTGCGTCTGTACCATTTTTTATGGAGTTGGACTAGCCGACTGAAATCTGGGAAAAGATAAAAGAATGATTTATCGAGAAACATGTGGTAGACTTTGAGAAAATGTAACCAGAAACAGCTAGTTTCCTACAAGGTTAAATTTTGGTGAAACGATTTCATCTATTGTGCCTTAAATTGAAAAGTTTCGTACCAAAACACAGCAGTGTATTCTGTTATTTTTTTTAACACAGAAATGAGTATGACAAAATTAATGACGATACACAAATTGTTTTCTCAAAACTTTCACAAAGAGCTCTGAATCAGAATTGACAAAAATTACACCAAAATTTTACCTTGCCAAACTGCATGCTTCTTATTTCAAAAAAGGCATACATGAAGAGGAACTCACGAGGTCTGCAGCATTCTACGCCAAATCTCTGCTGTTCAGGGCATAAGCCTTTTTGACCCACCTTAGTCCCTGGGGGACATGCAAAACTTTGTGCACAGGTGCCGCCTATACGCATACATGGTATCTCGAAAAATGGAGCTTTTCCATCTGTAATTTGAGAAATATATAATTAGACTTTTGTAGCAAAAAAACCGGTATGTGCGCGTGACAAATTCTGAGGATAAATCAATTGTTTGGTAGCAAACGATAGAGCGCTTATAAGCACCCCGCAATGCATAAAAATAACACACTAATAAAAAACTAACGCACCAAGTACCCGCTCGAAAAAGCTGACTTAAAAATCCGCTAGTATGAACGCTGATATCTACTCTATAACATATATCTTGAAAGAATCTGTTTGCCCATAAGCAAGAAAATCTTATCATAATAATTATAACCAGAAAGACACTAACAATGCGTTTTAGGTCACTGATCTAGATGCAAACGCGAAACAATGCGGCCCGCCATGAAAACAACAAACTGTCGATTTTAGCAGCGTGCTTATATCCTTCAGATCGCTTCGCATTCCCAATGAATCCCACCGTTTGGCGTGAAAACCCACGCAGGTTATCCGCTAACTCTGTATTTGCTTACTAGAGATAGGAATTTGACATTACTTGTATGGGGTTAATGTCAAAATTCTATCACTAGTAAGCAAATCCAGAGATAGACAGAATATTGATTTCCGAGTAAGTCACTTATTTGAAAGACCATTCTTATCATAAAGTTTAAAACAACGATGTTAATATTACCGCCATATCCATCATCTTCGTCGATATCCCAACCAGCAGAGCAGAAATGATTCACAAAGAGCAAAATACAAATTATCTTGAACAACATTTTGAGTGCGACTACTCCTATCTAACATTGAAAGACGAATGAAATTTGTTTCCAAATAGTTAATTATGTTTGTTCTTAGCCTATGGATTGATAGATTCGTGAGAAAGATTTTCATCGTTCTCCCTTCATGCCCATTGTTGATGTGCTCTCTATTTTGAATACTTTTGCAACTATAGAATGTTTTACAATTGAGTTTTGACATTGTATGTCTTTATTTAGGATACATATATACAGTAGGTACAAACAGTGCCTATTGCATTAAATATTTTGTAGAAAATTATGGAAACACGAATTCATCAGGTACGTACGAATTCGTAATGTAGTACCTGTCAATTGAGTGGTATTTGTTATTTTTAGTTTAACCTATACACTTAACCTTGGTTTTTTTATTTGTGAGCAGAGAAGGATGTCAGTTTCTTACTTAGTAAACCTACTTACGCTCCTTTTGAATCCAAACAGACACAAAAACATCTATACTAATATTATAAAGCTAAAGAGTTTGTTTGTTTGTTTGAACGCGCTAATCTCAGGAATTACTTGTCCGATTTCAAAAATTCTTTCAGTGTTAGATAGTCCACTTATTGAGGAAGGCTATAAGCTACTTTTTATCCGGGTGTGCCAAATAGTTCCCACGGGACGCGGATGAAACCGCTGGCAGAAGCTAGTTTAAGATAAAATAAGGTTCGACTCAATTGCAACATCCTATAAATCAAACCTTTTCTAATCCACTAACAAAATTTCAATAAGTATCTAATCATAATAATAAGAACGCCTTTCCCACGCGAGGACCACTCTCAAAACGAAATACAATAATATTGACACATGCTAATAGATCAGTCATCTATCTAATTTTGATTAGAGTGGTTGTATCCCAAATGTTCTTGAAAATTTTTGGGTTGATCTTACTTATAAGTGCTGTGAACAACTCTCGGGTTACTATTCAACCAGGAGATATGAGTGGGAATGGTATGACATTCATTCAATTTGGATCACTTTGGGTTGCTGGGGAGTTTGTTTCACCATTTCTTCTTCCTAAACAGCTAAAACACGTAGGAAATAGTGAATGGCGGGCGTTTTGTAGCTATGTTTTAAACTTGACCTTCAAAAAGTGCTGATTTTCAGCCTAATTTGAATAAATGTCATTTTATCTTTTTAATCTATGCACTACAATGTTTCATATAGCCTTAGATTTTAAATAATACACAAAATGATTTAGTAAATGTATGATTGTCATTTTCCTAAAAGAAGAATAGGACAAAACAACAAACTTCAAAATTTTACTTATACGACTATTCCCACCTACGTTCACACTATTCTAGAATTGAAAAGAAGCAATTTTTCATCCTAAAAATTCAATTTCAGGTGGAAAAGCAGCATTTTTTGAGATACCATGTATGCGTGTTGGTGGCATTTGCGCAAGGAAGTTCGCTTGTCCACCTGGCACCATGATTTCGGAGATAGGATTGTGTCCCGAACAACAACGTCAGGGTATGGAGTGCTGTAAACCTGGTAAGTATTTATTTTGTCATTGATATTTTTTCATAGACATAATTTACTGGATTTCCTTTTGCTGTACTTTAATTTTCCTTGGTAGCACAGCTTATCGAAAATCACCTAAGAAAATCGTCCATGAAAATATATCTTAAAATTTTTGTGAGTACTCTATTTAGTATTTGTTTCTTATACAATACACGAAATATTTGAATTAAAACATATTTAGGACTAAACTCCGCCGGCGGTTTCACCCGTTTCTAGATGAAATTACTTCTCCGTACTCGGATAAAATAGCCTATGTGTTATATTGATATGTAAGGTATAACTGCCAAGTTTCATCAAAATCCGTCTAGAAGTTTTTGCGTAAAGAAGTGACAAATAAACATACAAACTTTCGCTTTATAATATTAGTGAGATAAAATTAGTGCAGATAAAGGTAGTTTTTGAAGTCAATCCCGTTTTGTTGATCTAAGCGCATGCATATACGAGTCGCAAAATTGGGCAGAAATTAAGAAATCTTCTCGTTCAAGACAACAAATCACAAATCACTAGAGTTTTCTAGTTCGATATACATAATTAGTTCTTGTGACAATGCAGATCACTCTCCGGAGGAATAGACGATAGCACATCAAGTTCCCACATCTGTCAAATTTCTGCAATAGATTTTCAACCTTATCACGATAGAAGAAGGTTATGTTCGATTGGTAAAATTTGACAAATTGGGGCAGGCCTGTTGTTATCTGTACATTGACAAACAGCAGAAATACGTAGTGTTACTTGGTTTTGAGTCCACCGTCAGATGATTAAATATTTTTTATTTTTTTTTCTTCCGGATAAAGTACGATGCAGCTCTTTTATGTAGCTCGTAAAAGCCTAGATTTTGACATGTTGTGTAACAGTTTCAGCAGCTTGGAAGATTCGGCCAGCGGGTGGAAGAATTACTAAAAGGCAAGTTAATAACACAGAATCCCTGGAAAATGCTGAAAGACTATCTTCAAAAATATTATGAATTTGGTGTTATATTTTTTGTTTATAATCATGGCAACGTTATCAATAAAGAAGACATTATTTTATCATTGTTTCATTTTTCTAACTTTAGATAGCCCTGTTTTGATATGTCTAAATATTTATTTGCAGAAAACTTAAAACAAATAATATAATCTAGATAGTCAAGACTCCAAAATCTTTATTTTAATACGATCGTAAAAAAATCTGATACAAAAACATAATCCACAGCTATTATCCCGATCACTAATATTCTGTAAATTTTAATTGGATTTAGTTTAGAATTCTATCTCTCCTAACTAATAGTGTCCTAAATTCATCATTAATGCACAATTAACAGGTTTTTATAAACCTAAACCCTTGCAATGACCTTAGCAAAATACCAAAGAATTTCACATACATTCCCCAAAAATTGCGTCAGAATTCCCAAATATTTCAATTTGCAGTTAGTAAAATGATATTTCTCTTTCACTAGCATTAGGAACATTAGAATCTGGGCAGAAATGGCATTCATTTAGCAATCCAGATAATAGTTATTCTAATCTAGATTTAGCGCAGTTACGACCGAAATCTAAGCTGAGAGATTTTAGTTGAAAATGCTAATGGGTTTGCCTAGTTTCAGTTCTGTGTTGCCTTTTTCAAAAACAAAGAGAGTTTAGCTACTGATTTGCATAAATTGTACTTAAAATGTGTTAAGCTGGCCACTAAATATATTTAGTATTTAGTTGGTGCCTTATTTTTAAGTGGCTTTAGTAAAATACGTGCCTATCTGTAGGATTGTATATCTGTCGCAGCCATCTAGTTGAATTAGCCACCCAATAGAACGCCTAGGCGGTTAATAAAACGTCGACATCCAACTGTACGCCTAGGCCGATAGTTGATTGAACTAGAATCATTCAACGTTTAACGACTTGGCGTATTGGAAATCAGCCCTTTTAAAATGACTAAATTCCATCCCGCCAAGTATATGTCGCTGTCTGTTCGTTTAATCCGCCGTATTACATTACGGCCAGATATCAAAAATAGGACCGTTATGTATGACGGCGGATCCACGATTAGCCGGATTTTCTTACTTCAGTAACCATAATGTTCGAAATTGTCCTAAGTATTGTGTTAAATAATGCGTATTATTACGAACTTATTATGAAAAAAAAAATGGTGGAAGTTAGGTTTTAATGGCAGAAACGAATTGCGGTAAATCCGACTTCACGCAGTCTTGTATGCCCTACCCCTAGAGTGTAATTCAAAATCGCGTAGGCGCGGAGGGGCGGGGCGGCCCGCGAGTTGAGGAGCAGGTGGTTGTAACACTCGCCACCGCGGCTGAGGCTGGCCGGCACCGCCGGCCAGCAAGCCGAAGCTGCGGTGGTGAGCGTTAAACCTATCTGCGACGATAAACTCGCGTGGGACCGCCGGAGCCCCACAGCGCCGTAGCCGTGATAGAAATAATGCCTGCTGCATAAAACTACAAGTTCACAATCTACAATTTAGGACTAATAACTCCGTAAATACATAACGGCCCTGCTTTTAATAACGGCTGGCCGTAAGGTAATACGGCGGATTATACCTACCATTCGACTGCGACATATACGAGTACATGTCGCAGCCAACTGGTTGAATTAGCTAGCCAATACCTAATGGCTAAATGACGTTTGGCCATCTTGTTAAACGTTGTCTTCAGTCACTTGCCTAGTTGATTTTCCGCTAATTCATTGGATGTCGACGTTTTATTAACCGCCTAGGCGTCCAATTGGCTGGCTAATTCAACTAGTTGGCTGCGACATATANTACCATTCGACTGCGACATATACGAGTACATGTCGCAGCCAACTGGTTGAATTAGCTAGCCAATACCTAATGGCTAAATGACGTTTGGCCATCTTGTTAAACGTTGTCTTCAGTCACTTGCCTAGTTGATTTTCCGCTAATTCATTGGATGTCGACGTCTTATTAACCGCCTAGGCGTCCCATTGGCTGGCTAATTCAACTAGTTGGCTGCGACATATCTACTTAGTTTTCATCGTTCAATCCCTTCTATGAACATAAATGTGAAAGTTGTCTGTCTATCTGTTTGCTTGTCGTGCTAAAATTACTGAACCGATTTCAATTACATTTGAAATAGTCATAGTCTAGCTAGAGTGTGAGAAAACAGTAGTACTTTTTATTCGTCGTAGTTTCTTGAGGAGGGAGGAATATTTAATATTCAAAGCTCGCTTTAAGTTTGCATTCAAGCAAATTTTGAGAAACAATTTGTGGCATAATATCAAAGTAACTAGAAGACGTTAAAATAATTAAATTCAATTCGTCTACCATCTGCTCTCAAACTTAATTAATGGGTAAATGATCGCACAAGAAAATAACTAGATATTAAGTAAAAACTAGAACAAACGATACCTATTTATTTCAAGATCTGTTTCAGTATTTTTCTATTAAAACCCTGATCTAAACAAAAAAATGCTAATCGATGGCTGAGTGCCTACGTAAGGTTGTCCCAAGAACCCTTTTACAAAAGCTCTATTTACTTCTCCCTACATATTGCGATATGGAGCAACCAACTGGAAATAAAACGATAGGTATTCATTGTTCTTACTAAGGATTATTACAAACGAACAACAGTTTTCTGAAAATCGTACATTTGTTATCATCATCATCATTTATCTATGCTACTGCTTAGCGTCAGCGCACACCAAGAGCAGAGCAGAGCAGAGCATTTACATTGCATTTAGTGGGAATAACGCACACCGCCGATACAGTCCTTTTGTCTCCTAGGAGACGAAAGGACGATGAGACTTGGTTTCTCCACCTTGCTTTGAAAAAAATAACAATACAAGAATTAATTAAAAGTTGATTCGATTGTGATCGGCCTTATTCGTAACGGTCAATTTCTACTGAGCCTTTGTTTTTATGAAACCTAATCGGAATAAGGTTACCGAGATTATTTCTTATAGCAACGGATATATTGTTTCTTTGTGCTTGGGTTATTATTTAGACTCGACCTAGATTTTGGTTATTCTATTGTTTTATACATAAGCAAGTAGAAAGAGGAGTTCGTGCCTAAGTAATCAAAGTGTTTAGCAACGCTGGGCGCGGTTGGTCAGTGGATGGGTGAAAATCTTCCTCTATGGGTTCCTGCGTGTTTCGGAAATCACGATTAAACTAAGGATAATACGAGTGATATCACTTGCCATCATATAAGTGTATTTCCCTACTTTTTTTTTATTAGCCTGTGTTGTCCCACTGCTGGGCAAAGGCCTCCCCCAAAGTTTTCCATTCTTCCCTATCTGAAGCATGCTGTGGCCAGTCAGCGAGAAAATTGAGCAGGTCATCCCGCCAGCGCTTCCGAGGTCTACCTTTAAGCCTTCTTCCATCGCCAGGAATCCATTCCATTTCCCTACTTACCTGAAGATAATTTATACTAAAGTATAACCTCGTCCCACTTTAAAGGCTACAAAAATATACTGAAATACAAGACACATCAAAATACACTCGTGGAATTCAAAAGTGAGCAACAAAAACTTCAAGGCGCCTGTAAATTTTAGTAAATAATGGTAAGACTCCACAAAATTTATATGACAACTTGTTCATTCTGAGAAGCGGGAATGAGCTAAATAATTCAACATCTTACACGGTAACAACGGCTTGTTTTTCAAAATTAAAAATATACAATCGTAAATATGATTTTTAATTTTCAGGGCCGTCCCTGGGAGTGAATTTTTAAGACGTTTATTGTGATTGTGGCTGCGGTAGAACGATAATTGGATTTTGTTTAACAGGAGGTTTTAAATAAAATTCTTAAGTTTTCAGCATAGATTTTTCTTAAGAGATGTTTCCATGATTTCGCAATATTTTTATGTTTTTTTACGATTTCACCGCTATTTATATCAAATCAAAAAAGGGGCGTGCTCAATCTACTACTATAACTTTGAGCACCAAGGCTATTTGGATTCAGAAGATTGCAAAATTACAAAAAAGCTAAATATAATACAGCCAGTATGTACTCGAAGGTATATCCAGGTACGCAGGTTGTAATTACATGTTCAAATACCTACGTAAAATCGGACATTGATATTGCTACTCGTACAGGCCAGCTTTGTCACTAACAAGTTACTAATGCTCATCATCTGCCTAGCCTTTTCCCAACTATGTTGGGGTCGGCTTCCAGTCTAACCGGATGCAGCTGAGAACCAGTGTTTTACATGAAGCGACTGCTTGCTGACTCACACCCAGTTACCCCGGGCAACCTGGCACCTTCGTAATTAATGGTTGTTAGACTTTCTGGCTTCTGACTACCGTAACGACGCCAAAGTTGTTTTCAAAATAACAGCCGGAGACCACAGTTTACCGTGTCTTCCGAAACACGTGAAGAACCTCGTTATGACAAGAATGGTCACCCATCCACGGACCGACCGCGCCAAGCGTTGCCTTAACTTATGATCGAATCGATGCCGCGTGGCTTTGACTTAGCCACGAGCTCTACTTTACTAAATTTAAAAGTTTAAGTTAGGTACTAATGCCCTATTTCTTTAAGTTGTGCAATTACAGAAAATTCTAACTTTAATCGGTTCTAGGTTACAAAAATCCAGCGTTAAATGACTACAGAACCATCTAGAATGTGCCTAAAAACACAAGGACCTAGAATAAACAATAGCATGTAGCCCGCATCTGCTCACATTAAAGGCTGAGATTAAGGAAAACCCTTTCGACCCGCGCCCGCCTCTAATTTAGAGAAAAGATAGCGATCGCCGATTTTTTGGCGCAAAATGTAAGCGGCCAGCGGTTAGTAGTAGCATTATATATATTAAAGAAACTAGTGTCATTCAGCCTTTTGATAAGATTTTTTAAAACACAATTTTTCGTCTCTAGCATGGAGTCCAAACGACGCTAGCGCATAAGAGTTACATATAGATTTCAGTTTCTCAGCTTAATTTTGTTCCGCCAGCGGTTTCACCCGCTTCCCGATGGAACTACTTCCCGTACCCGGATAAAAAGTAGCCTATATGTTATTACATACTCGTAAGTAATATTACTGCCAAGTTTCATCAAAATTCATGCAGTAGTTTTTGCGTGAAAGAGTAACAAACATTTACATACGTCCATCCTCACAAACTATTGCATTTATAATATTGGATAGGACACTTCTACAAAAAATATTTATAGCATAAAAAAGCTTTGGTAGGTATAAAGATATAAAATACAGAATTAAAATAAATATTTCCAATTGCTCATCCACGGACTCAGTTTTGAACTCTCAGCAATCGTCAGTTACTGAACTTGATAAATACACCAAAAATGCTGATATTTTCTCCTGTCTAACTTTTGTATAGACGACAGCAGGTCAACGTATACGAATCTGTCAAATTTTACCAATCAAATATTTACCTACCGCCCCATTGCGATAAGGTTGAAAATCTAATGCAGAAATTTGACAGATTGTGGTAACTTGATGTGTTGTCGTCTGTACCTTAGACCAACTCCTTTCGTAGAACAAGAGACGCGTTTGTGACCAGAAATTACGTGATTACATTTATAAAGCCACAATAAATATAAAAATAGGACCCGCAAAACCTTTTGGGGTAGTTTTTCTGATCAGGATGTAACTAAACAATGAGATTAGGGGGTCAAATAAAAATAAGTTTGTATAATATTTTTAATTTTGCTGTATCTAAAAGTCTAGAAAAAAATATGATTACAAATCATACATTTTTTTAAGTACCCTCCCAAACAAATCGAAACTCAATGCATACTTATTAATTTTATGCAAATGTATGCAATTGGCCGATTCACAATCAAAAGTCCTTAGTTTTTATGTGCTATTTCTTGGTAAGTACTAAATTTTTATTAGATATTGGGCATTTGTAATCACAAAATATGAAATTTATTCTGCACGGTTACCTGATACAATTTTTGTTCCTTTCCTGTTTCCAAGTTCCGCTTTCACTGATATTCTTTTCTGTTTGCTCTTATACTATCATTTACCTACTCTCTTTTTTACTAGCATTTTTTTAATAAAGACAATAGATTAATCAATCCTCACTTATGGCCGTTTTCTATAACCTATCTATTCTTTCTTTTGCGATAAGAGATTGATATTTGACATAACTTTTAAGTTTACATTTTTTAATGTTTAAATTCAATCTTTAAACATAAAATCAACCGATAGATAGGTTATAGATATCCAGCATTAGTGTACCAGAATACATTTTCCTCATAAATCATTTTGAAAACCTTGTAACACTTTCATTAAAACATAAACAAAAGTACCAGGCAAACATAGCGTCTAGGAGCCACTTGTAAACACTCCTACATTCCCACTCAAGAGAAGTTTCGGCGCCGTTCAACGCATTCTAAAAGCTGAAATATCTACTTTATCTCGCCTGGCAGGCTGCAATTAAGTTGGTAAATGTCTTTCACAATAACAGTAAACGTTCCGAGGTACCTGTGTAGGTAGTAATTGTGTTTTTGTTATACATTCGTTTTGCTAAGTGGGTGTTTTGTTTTATTTAGCCCTCTTTTTGGTTGGATGTAAATAATTTTGAATATTTGCTTTTAATTTTGTTTGTGAAATATGGCATGGTTTGGATTTGTACGTTTAGTGTAGAACGTTACCATTTGAACTATGCTGTAGTGATGTATAGATCAGTCTCCAAATTGATATGCATCCCTCTTCTACTAGCCGCCATTAGGCTCTGTGCAATATAAGAAGTATTTTATTATGACAGCCATTGATATCAATAGAATCAAATAACATGTTACATAATTTCTCCGTTATCTACGAAAACAGGTCGAGGCAACACAAACCAACATTGTATAAATACCAAAGCAATTTAGTATTAAATTTGCAATGAACCGAACAGATTTAATTAACATCGGTGCCAATACGATTGTAGTAACTGAATTGAATTTATTTGCATTTGACGCGATGGAGTGGCCGCCTACTAAATATTTATGTTCGGAGTGATCTGCCAGCGAAAATTTTGTACGTATATAGATTTTGGAGTGGTGTTCGCGGTTGATGCTAGCTGTTTTTCCGTGGTTTCACCCGCGTGGCTGCGTCCCAAAGAAACCTCTTTTCAGACCCTGACAAAATATAGCCTGCGTTACTCGGGAATCTTGCAGTTTTCCAACAGTGAAATGATTTCAAATCGGTCCAGAACTTTTTGAGCGAATTCCTTACAAATATGCTTACATACAAATTCTTATTTTTTGTAATATTACAGGATATAAAGTATTCTGTGATTTTACTAGAAACTAAGAAAAAGATGGATACGGGATACTCGAGACTGGGATAGTTAACGCTCATTGGTTAGGCCGTACGTTCAGTAGTAGACCGTAATAGGCTGATATAATGATTATTAATTGACACATCCATTTTAAAAAGTTCTATTCACTCCTTGCTATGTGATAAGGGCACATGAAGTGATAGTACCGCCACCACGTATAAGAAAAAGAAAGCTTTTAATGAATTCCTATAAGGGCCAATACTTCAATCATCAGCTAACTTCTACTTGAAGAATATGTTTGTCGTTTTGACAGCTTTTATATACTTAAGAAAATATATGTCAAACCACTTTATTTATTCCGCAGATAGAAGTCTTAGGGTGCGGTTCCATTGAGACGGAGTGGAGCAGAGCGGAGAAGAGCTGTGCCGCGATTCACCAATCACATGGCTTGACATCCACATCTCTTCTCTTTCAAGCCATGTGATTGGTGAATCGTAGCACAGCTCTTCTCCGCTCTGCTCCGCTCCTCCTCAATGGAACCCTCCCTTACGGATATTTAAATGTTGCGAATACCGTGAGAGCTCAAAATGGCATTATTGTTGTGTGCGCTGTCAATAACTATTTTTACATTGCAAACAAAGTTCTATTGGACAATTAATAACACAAATCAATTATGTAATACGCATTGTTTATTTAAGACCAAAAGCAAAATACAATTATATACGAATTAATAACGAATACACACTAAAAATAATATAAAACTAGTTACCTACGTAATCAAAAAATTCACGAGAAAGAAAATTCAAGAGTACGTGAAATAAAATCTAATACAATTAAAAATTAAATAAAATCTAAAATGTAATTACGAAAATAATTGAAAAG
The DNA here is from genome assembly GCA_002382865.2 of Heliothis virescens. Lineage (NCBI taxonomy): Eukaryota > Metazoa > Arthropoda > Insecta > Lepidoptera > Noctuidae > Heliothis > Heliothis virescens. The sequence goes on along the minus strand of NWSH02000519.1, from coordinate 16,062,096 downwards.
TTTTATTTCATTATATTAGTTTTTTATCGGCCTTGGCCGCGCTCCAGCCGACTGCCTTACTGACCGTCGATCTCCTCTGGATGTCGTAACGTACATCCACCTTATACACTTTAGACTCCCTCTTAGACATTAGATAGCGGCTCAGTAGTTTCGGTACTTCCGAACTTATGTACTGAAAAGAGTACCAAATTTTTAAACTAATATTATAAATGCTTGGCGCGCTCGATCCGTGAATGGGTGAGCATCTTGTCATGACGAGTTCCTCCGTATTCCAGAAGGCATGATAAATTTGTGGATTCCGGCTGTCGTTTGAACATTTTTGACAGTCGCTACGGGTGGTCAGAAGCTAGAAAGTATGACGTCCATTATGATTTTCTAAGGGATGTTAGGTTGCCCGGGTAACTGGGTTATTACAGGTAGACGCTCCATGTAAAACACTGATACTCGGCTGCATTCGGCTAGACTGGAAGCCGACCACCACACAGTGGGGACCATTCTAGGCAGATGTTGACTATAAAGGCCCGTTTACACATTGCGATTTCATTGCCCGTTGCTTGCCATTTTATTGCAGCAAGATGCTACTTGCACTGTGTAAACGTAATCATGTAATAGGTAAATGGTCGCCTGTCAAATATTCCTGCAATAAAATGGCAAGCAACAGGCAATGAAATCGCAATGTGTAAATGGGCCTTAAATGTAAAGGTAGCAACTAGGTCTGACAGTAATGCTCTTAAAACTATTAAACTGATTTAAATGAATTTCAGTTTTTTTTTACCCTGCAACTGGGAGTTGATTTCCTGGTACGTTAGTGAAACTACGGGAAACAAACAAGATATAATAAATGTAAGTTCATGTTCATGCTAAACTTGAATTTTCATAACAAACTTACAACTGAACTATTTAAGATTATTAAATTAAATTTTACAAAAAAAAAAATACCTAGTTCAAAATAAAAACTATGACACACACAAATGTTTTTTTGAGTCAACTCCCTCAAGCAAACAGTCACAAATTGCGTGCGAACATTTCTAAAATGTCCGCAAAATTGCAAACATTGTGCGCGAATAATTTTGTTTAAAACTCAAGTAATCAAGTAAAAAACTTAAGCAATCTTCAATGTTATTGAAATAGCAACCACATAGCGTGCTGACGTCATATAATGAGGACATATTTATAGTTATAACTTACATATTTAGAACTATATTGCTTTCTAAGCTGTCTCTCAGAAAAATCCCTCGGTCCCCATTTGGGCATAGGACGGAAAATATATTGCCAAGTCTGAAACAGACGCACAAAATATAAAAACTCAGACATTTTTTAATAAACACTAGCTTCTTATCAATAGAATTCTAAAAGAAACACAATCAAATTAAATCTATTAATTTCATCTTTCCACAAAATTATCGCAAATGATTTTGCCGTTTTGATGTAACGACCAAACAGACAAGCTTATCTGATACTGTCTCTCTAATAATATTTCTGCAAGCGGTTTCACCCGCATCAAGTGGGAATTACCTCGCACCTTAGTAAAACAATCTCTAATTTAATAAGCTATTTAAACTGCTATATTTTTTCAAATCAAAGTACAGACGACAGCACATCAAGTTACCACAACCTGTCAAATTTCTGTATTCGATTTTCAACCTTATCGCAATGCTATGTTACAGGTAATGTTTGATTGGCAAAACTTGATAGATTCAGGTACCGTGACCTGCTGTTGTCTGCACCAAACTCTTTAGCTTTAATATCAAAGTATAGAAATATATTAATACTAATAAATATATTAATACTTGCCATTCTCTGCGTTACGAGGTATTTGTAGATTGTCCATAACACGCCCAAGAACAATGGCAGCAGCATAATTACCCACAACCAGTGGAAGTGCGGTACCCTCTTTTTTATTTGTGGTTGATTCAAAATATAAAATATTGCATAAATCATGAAGTAAAATTTAAACTGTGGAAATTAAAAAAGCAAATAATTAAATTAAAAAAAAATAATCCAGACAGCACACCGAGAGACAGGTCGAGATTTTGTTCATGTGTGTGTGTGCGGAGATGAATAGATACTATAGCGCACACATACCAGCCACGCGTGATACTTTTGTATGATATAATCTACTTCCTCTCATTCTACTTTAGTACCAACTAGCCAATTAAGATAAATACGAAGAAATACTGAACTGCACTCCATTTGTGTAGGCACTTATATAATAAATCAAATATAAAATTAAACTATTGCTTTATAGATTTGTAGTAATTTAACCACGAAAGAGAAAAAACAAGTGAAAGTGCCGTTGAGCTGTTGCGCCCGACGAAAATTTCTGCGGCGAATCGCAATAACTACTCAGTGGCGTAAAAATCACCTTAATCAAGAGACTTATTTTGATAAACAATAAGTATGTGTTTAGGCTTAGATGAATTGTCAACGAATATTTGTAGAATACCTATATAATTTTTAAATATGTGAATTTGGCGACACTGGTTCTCGTACTGTACAGGTGTAAGGACACTTCCACTAGTTCTTCCGTGAATTCAACGACACTTACTATATAGTAAACGGGAACTAATCTGAGGTTCAGAATTCTCAGCCTGGTAGGCGGCGAACCATAATGAAATGTGTAGTCGTCTACAAATCTTCCTACAGGATACAGAAGGTACAAAAATACGGCTTCGACAAGTGTCACGATAGCTCTGCTGTAGACGAAAAGTATTGCTCTACGCTGTAAAAAACAGTAATATTAAAACCCTGTTTTGGTATGCACGTTAAATTAGTGGAACTCTGTTGTTACTATTTTAAACACCTTTGGAAGTCCTTGCCAGAAAGTCAGGCAACCAGTCTTACCAAGGGTTATCAGGTTGCCGAGTAACTAGGTTGAGGAGGTCAGAAAGGTAGTGCAGTAAAACACTGTTACTCAGTTGCATCCGCTTGGACTGAAAGCCGAACGTAACACAATAGGAAAAGCTTAACCAGATTATGTAAAAATATTGACAATAATATCGGTTTGACGTTAGCCCCGAGTTTTACTAAATCACAATTACAAAAAAACACTGAAAGGGATAAAATAAAACTTTTCACATGGGTCTAGAAGTCGGTGGCAAAATAAACACAGTCAACAGACCTGCAGACACCGACTTCTAGAGCCATGTGAAAAGTTTTATTTTATCCCTTTCAGTGTTTTTTGTGAAGTCAGTTTTGTTTTTTTGTTTAAACGCACAGTCGGCGTCAATGCAAGGGTTACGTAAAACATAGGATGAAAGGCCCAAAAAATTATAAACATACTACAATTTGCCCGTGACATCGTCCACGTCCCAAAGTTACTATGACCAATATTCTTCGTCTCAAAGTCTCCTGTGCCAGGACAACTTCATTTCTAGTGATGGCAATGCATTTCATCTTAGTCGGCTTAACCGTTTTACAGACCGTTGAATGGCATTCGAGTAACCAAGTAAGTCCCTAATTAGAACTTATTAGATGGATACTGATGTTCACCGCTGTAGTACCCACCACTGTCACGTATTATCGAAATGTCTAGAGAAAAATCGCGCTAAACAAAGGTACCTATTTATATATTTTCTTCCTATCATGGCTACAATCCCGTAGTATTATTTACTATTATTAATTCTTGCTAATCTATATCAAATAATTAAGAAAAATAATGATAAACTCTTACCCATTCATTGCAAAATACTGTAAGGATTAAGCCTATAGCAAGCAACGTTAGTTTTAAGAACCAAAATTTTCTTTTATTTTGAAACGATGGCCACTCATAGATTATGGTTTGTATTAAACAATGATATAGTACCATCTGAAATAAGAGAAAAATTAGTATTTATCTATGGTGCACCCAATGTGAGCGCTTTCATACGCAGTGGCCTTTGCGACGTGGTACTGTACTAAGCGATGCAGCTTACGTCATCTGCGAATTTGCTTCGCATCGCCTCGCATTCGCATCCGTGATTTGCTCACGAAGGACGCACGCTTTTTTTTTAGTAGCCTTTTTATTGTCCCACTGCTGGGCACAGGCCTCCTCTCAAATTGAGAAGGATTGAGCGTTAATCACCACGCTTGCTCCATGCGGGTTGGTGATTTCAGACTTTATAGTCCAGATTTCCTCGAGATGTTTCNACGTTTTGACATAAGTGAAAGACGTTTTGCTGATGTTATGTAATTTTGATAGTCAATATTATATGTATGAGGTGTCCGATTACAGAAAGCGGGTCTAAGATATACTAAGAAAGTATTACAAACTTAGAAAAGTTGCATTGGTACTTGCCTGACCTGGAATCGAATCCACACTCTCATACTTGAGAGGTTGGTGTTTTACCCCATAGGCCACCACGACTTAGCTATTAAAAACGCTTAAACGCTTAGGCTATTAAAAAGTAACTACTGAATATTTTGATTTTTTTCAATAGCGTTGTCTTTTTCAATAAAAATATTAATTGTATTATTTGTATTAGGTCGCCTAATACTGAAATATTTTTATCAAACCGGACCAGTCGACGTCGTTGTTGTTGTCTCAGCCTAAAAATGTTCACTGCTAGACAAAAGCCTCCCCCAAAAGCTAGGAGGATTTTCCCTATCTACACTCATGCGCTGGGCCTGCGTGTTGGTAAGCGAACCAGCAGACGAGGGAAATGGGAGCCCATGTTGTGTAGAGACTCCAGCATTTTAATGATAGTTTTTTTAATGGCCAATTAATTTTCAATTATGACTATTTGATTACTTGTGTGTATTTATTTAAGTTAATGAGGGTTCGCCATCTCTGAATTGGGAAATTATTATCAGCAAATATTTATTATTACTTACCATAATGAAAAACTCACTGAATCCAGTAAAAAACATAAATATTATTGAGAACATATTACCAAGATAGAAGTGTGAATAAAATAGAGGCCAGAAAACAAACCAAGAGCGTTGATCTAAAAAAAACATTAATTTATTACAATGTGTGAATTTATTTATTACAATAATATAGTAAATAATTAACAATGTAAATGGATGGGTTTTATTTACTTTAAATAATTATAATATCAAGAAAAAACAAGAAAAAAACTTACAAAAATCCATCATATGCACAGACGAATGGGCATAGGACTCCACATAGGTCCTGATTTCAAAAAATAAAAGTGATTTGAACAAATATAACAATGCATTTGAAATCACCATGGTTGCGCAGTCTGTCCCAGGATTTATCTGAGAATAGGAAAAAGCATTGTTGTTATTAACTAAATGTGAAATATTGAGTAGGTAGGCACAAATTTCGCCAAACTCAAAAACACTGTTGCATTTATCAATTAAAATTTCATGAACAAAGATTATTTACACACTAGCTTCCGCCAGCGGTTTCACCCACTTTCCCGTGGGAACTACTGCGCGCACCCGGATAAAAAGTAGCCTATAACCTTCCTCGATAAATGGGCTATCTAACACTGAAAGAATTTTTCAAATTGGACCAGTAGTTCCTGAGATTAGTGCGTTCAAACAAACAAACAAACTCTTCAGCTTTATAATATTAGTATAGATTAGGGGACTAATACCCAATTACACCAACACCAATAAGTTTTCAGGGTCCCCTAACAGGTTTGAGGGACCGTTAGAAGACGTTTCGTTTTCACCAACCGTTAGAGATCAGAATGTCGGTGAAACTACATTCTATTTAGGGGCTGAATAAAGGGAGCTTTTAAATAAAGGATACTTAGGTGGCAGTATAGGGGATCTTAGTGAGATTAAACCATCGGGTTAAGAGAAGACGAATGACTGATGTTTATCTGCATTCTGTTAACTGGAAGCCCATCCCAATAGAGGTGGGAACTAGTACTAATATCGTTTTACGTTCGAAAGACTTACCTCTTGTTTACTTCTTGCAGTCAAAATATGGATAACTGCTGGTGCCGTAATAGATTCGGCGACCAAATCCACATCAGCAGCCTAAGAAAATAACTAAGATGAAACTGAAAATCTCGCAAATATAAAAACTCGAAAAACGATTATCTGTTCCCCATGATTAAACCTGCCAAGAAGGGAGTAGGTGCCCGAGTGTAACCACTGCTTGGTCAACTTAGAGGACATGATGAAGATGTTCTCTGTCTGGGAAGATCATTACCGTGTCCTCGACTAGCTACCGCGGCGAAAGTGGGACACGCCATAGGCATTGGGTGTCGAGAGATGACTCCTAGCCACCTTTTTTTTATCGATGGGAAATCATCAGATGACCCCTCCTGCTGTGGGTGACATAACGTGAGGGAGTATCAAACTTTTACTGACTAAAACCCACCGTGTTCCTTCGGAAGCCCTTTGTGTACCAGGGCCGCGGTAACTCTTTCGAACAATCCCACAGCCCCGGTAGGGTAAGGCCCTAGTGGGCCCCGCTGAGGGCTCCTGGCAATTTTGCGGCGCTCTCTTAGAGCCGAAACCTACCAGTACCGCGGGATTTTTCTTATAAATTACCGCGGCCCTGGTACGCAGTACGCTCCAGAAAGAACAAAGGTAGGATTAAATAAGAAAAATTCTGATGTTATCTACATTTAGTGCCCAAAAGCTCTGAACTGACTGTCGGTACAAATAAGCAAACGACAAAGTAACTCTATCTAACCTATTATGTTTTATTTCCGAGAAAATAAAATGATATCTGGGATCTAAGTTGACAATATCTTAGGAAGGATATATAATTCTCACCCAATATTCGAATGAGAAGAAACCATAGTCGGGAGCGGCCGGCATCGCTGTCTTTTTAGTTGGAACTTCATGTGTATGAGTCTCAGCTGATAGCAAGTATGCAAACGTTATCAGATCTATCAGATTTGTTATCCAATGGAATACATCAAGAACCTGAAAATATTTTTACATCACAAAAACTGAAGTATTTTTAGGGTTCCGTACCCAAAGAGTAAAACGGGACCCTATTACTAAGACTTCGTTGTCTGTCTGTCTCCACGCTGTATCTCATTAACCGTGATAGCTAGAAAGCTGAAATTTTCACAAATGATGTATTTCCGTTGCCGCTATAACAAAAAATACTAAAACTTAAAAAAATATATATATTATAAAATATAAATATTAAAAAAATTATAAAAAAATGTTACGGAACCCTTCGTGCGCGAGTCCAACTCGCACTTGGCCGGTTTTTATAATATTTTTTAGAATAAGCAGTTTCCGAAATGTGCGTGTAAAGAAAACTAAAGCCCGGCGCCTATTATCGGCATCGGCACGAATGAGGATTTTAGGTGGCAAATAGCAATATACATTAACATAATGACAATAAAGTTGAAATTTTCATTATATAATGTATTTTTGTTATTACGACACACCGAGACGCGACGCGACGTGACGCAGCGCGACGTATCTGAATTCTCACAATCAAATGTGTATCGTTTCGTGTAGTGAATAAAGTATATTTTGAGTCGCTCTATGTAAAATCTGCGTGCAGCGTCGCGTCGCGTCTCGGTGTGAGTTGACCTTAAGTCTTCAACTTAATAATTTTCAAATACGTAGATTCCTTTGACAAACACTATACTTGCAAAATTTCAGTTAAATTCAAAATTATTTATATGTAACGTTCACGATTTGATGAGGTGCAGATAGCAATAAGAAAATATAGAGACAGTTAGCACACGGGGCCTGTCCGCCCAATGCGCAAGTGCACTATAAGGCTGAGGCCAAACGAGCGTAATTTTTTGAGTCATGAGTCGCAGAATTCCGGTCGCAAAAAATCGTTACAAACAAAAAAGACAACTCATTTTGCGTTGCCGTGTGAATCAAATAGGACTTTTGTATAAAACCAAATGTAGCAGATTTTCTGCGACCGGAATTCTGCTACTTACAACTCACTAAATTACGCTCGTTTGGCCTCAGCCTAAAAGTAACGTACCCGCCAGAATATTCTTTTTTCAACAAGGAAATGAAAATATGTTATTATTGCAAATACGATGAAGAAATAAATTGAATCTCGAGTTAGCGAAAATAACGTAGTGACTACCCTGAAATCAGAAAAAAATATATTTTTCTACTACGAGGTCTCCTATTTACCTATTCTCGTAGCTAAGCAACAGATGCACAGGGCCCTGATTCACTTTCTTAAACTTAAGCAACAACCAATTGTCACTACAATGAGACCCAATTACAACTCCAATACGATTGAAGCGTTATTGGTTATTCTGTTAACACTTTAATGTAAACACAAATTGAATAAAAATCTACTCGTAATGTACTGTCAGATGACAGATGACAGACCAATGTCATGCCATTGGAAAACGATTGGTCTTTTAATAGTAACAGAATAACCGATAAGGCTAAAACTGCTTTTGCCATACAATTTTCATTGAATTTTCATACGAGTGACACACAATTGTAGTTAAGGAATCACCGCCCAGGTCAATCTATCATACGGATAAGTAACGCTTGATGCGGTAGATCCGTCATTAGGTGACCATTTATGTCATAAGTGTTTCGGAAGGCAATTTAATTTTGTGAGTCCTGGCTGTCATTTATAAAAACTACATCATTTTCAGTTGTAACCATTTTTAGGTAACAGGTGACTGGGTAGACTCAGGCCAGATAGGCATTCGTTCTATTTGAAGCACTGGTACACAGTTGCAACAAGCCAGACTGAAAGCCAAGCTCAACCAACATGAACATGTGGGAAAAGGCTAGGCAGATTGTACAGACGACAGAAGGTCAACCCACACGAATCTGTAAATTTATTTATTTATTACACTATGGAAGACTTACAGCTATATAAAAACTTAACAAAATAGAGTTATCATAGACAACATAAAGCCAATTACAAGTCCTCACTTATAGAGATAGACTATAGAAATTTAATTTTTACCAATCGAACGTTTACCTTCCACTATTGTGTTCAGGTTGATAAATCTATTGTAAAAATTTGACAGATTATGGTAACCTGATGTGGTATCGTCTGTACATTATATTGGACAACACTTACACATGTCTTCTGTAATATTCTACTATAGATGAACTAAAATGCATCCCTTCCGAATCCACATAAACTAATTTCCAATTGTCAAACTGTATGTCAGTACTGTTCAATAACAAATCTCCAACATATTCGAACTGGAAACAGTGCACTGTTGCGTTTACAAAGGCGTCAAAATACGTGTCATTCTTACATCTGAAATTGTATTTATAAAAAAATACATTTAATAATTTTAAACACAAACAGAATTTATTAGTTTGGCAAATCGTTAAAACCTCTAATTAGTTTGGGATAGATGGCGTTGTATGAGTATGAGAGGAATATTGTATTGTGTTTGGAATCAAGGTACCTAATACTGTTTTAAGGACAAACCTGTTCCAAGGGTTTTTGTGTACGATACCATCCAACGTGAAATGGAATAACAACACCACAGTAGTGGAGTATAACAAAAGTTCAAGCATTGTTGACATTACAAGTAAGTGCTTAAAACCTGAAATGAAAATATTGATGTTAAGTTAGATATTAAATCTTGAGAGAGCTCGTGGCTAAGTCAAAGCCACGCCGATCCATCGATCATCGTTAAGCAACGCTTGACGCGGTCGGTCCGTGGATGGGTGACCATCTTGTCATAACAAGTTCTTCTGTGTTTCGGAAGCCACGATAAACTGGTGGGTCCCGGCTGTCATTTGAACATCTTTGGCATTCGTTACGGGTAGTCAAAAGCCATAGGGTATCAAGTTGCCCGGGTTACTGGGTTGTGGAGGTCAGACAGGCAGTCGCTCCATGTAAAAAACACTGGTTCTCAGCTGCATCCNGGCAGACGTTACGGGTAGTCAGAAGGCAGAAAATCTGGCAACCAATTTTACCAATGGGTATCGGGTTGCCTGGTTAACTGGGTTGTGGAGGTCAGATAGGCAGTCGCTCCATGTAAAACACTGGTTCTCAGCTGTATCCGGTTAGACTGGAAGCCGACCCCAATGTAGTTGGGAAAAGGCTAGGCAGATGATGAGTTAGATACCTATTAAATCTAAAATCTTATTACATAGGTACTTCTAACTTTGATATAGTACAAACTTACTTATATTTAAAGTTTAAGAGAATGTATGAATGTGTGGATGTATGTTACCCTGTTGTTGTGTGAAAACACAAAAACTACTCGACGGATTATGATGAAACTTGGCAGTAACATAGCTTATATATATCAGAACAATATAATTTTTATCTGAGCAAGATAAAAAGTTCACTCAGAAAGCTGGGGAAACCGCTGGTAGAAGCTTGTATTGCGTAAAATTACTCACCAAAGGTAATTGGGACCATTTTGGTTAAGAAAAGATGCTCTTCGGGCGCATAGGATGCCATAAAAAAGTGTACAAAACCATGAGGTAAAGATTTGAAAAATATATTCAACATGTAGAACCAGACGTAGCTGTAAATAAGTACGAATTTAATACTTTTGTAAAATCTGACGTGGGTGAATTAAATATTAGTAAAAAAGATTCAAAAGAAGGTATTCCTCGAAGCGCCTCCGTTTTGAAACGCACCTAATGAAGCGCACCTTTATTATTCCTCGGAGCGCTCCTTTTAGCAGCGCTCCCGATTACAATTTAATACAATTCTAACTAAAAGGAGCTAAAAGGAACTAAATATATTTTTTTTCTGGATTTTCGAAGCTGACATCGATCAAGCAAGGTTGTTAAGCATTTGCATGTGTACAAAGTGTAAGTGAAAAGACAAAAAGTATTTTCTTATTTTGAACCTTAAAATATTAAAGTTACGAAAATATATTAGTTAAAAGAATTACTTATAATATAATACAGGTTAAATTAGTACGTAGTTCAACCTTGCTTCATCAAGTTGATAACATCTTTCGATTTAACCTATATAAAAATATCTAAAATCTATTTCTACAAAAACAAAATATACTAACTCGTTTAATAGCAGATGCGATACTACGACGATTTCAATTTTGATAGGCGACGACGAATATGTGCGGTAAAATGATAGTCTTTGAAATTTTGAGGAGTCAATGATGGGCCGATCAGAAGGTTCGGTAGCCTGGGAACATACAAATATATATATTTTTTATTTTGTTACTGTTCTTTGTGCTTTCATCCGTATATGGGGCAACATTTTTTTGCATCTTATGGTCTTTCTCCTGACTTCAACAAACACGACCATAAAAGAATCATCGAAATCGGTCTTGCCAATCAGGCGTGATTCGATGACCAGAAAAAAATAGAAGATAATTTTGATATTATAGACTAGCCATTCCACGCGTTTTTATCCGCGTACCGAAAGTACTACTTCCCTTGTTAGGGGAGCATGAGTTATATGTTTTTTTTTTAACATGAACTTTCTTTTGACTACTTACAACGAACATTAAAAAAAATGTTCAGGCGTGATTCGATGACCAGACAAAATAGGAGCTATTTTTTATATTATCTATGTTAACGGAAATCTATGTAATCCGTCATTGTATAGAAATCCTAGGAAATGTATGTAATTCCTAAAATAGCCCGGAAATGTGTGAAATAATTTATATTAGACACATTTCCTAGGAAATCTATACATTTCCTAAATAGCAATCGGAAATGTGATTTTTGACGCTTTAATTAGTAAGATAATATGCAGCAGGCATGATTTCTGTCATGGCTCCGGCGCTGCGGGGCTCCGGCGGTCCCACGCGAGTTTATCGTCGCAGATAGCTTTAACGCTCACCACCTTAGCTTCGGCTTGCTGGCCGGCTGAGCCGGCCAGCCTCAGCCGCGGTGGCGAGTGTTACAACCACCTGCTCCTCAACTCGCGGCCCGCCTNGCCTTATTTTTATACATTTCCTAATACGATATAGGAATTATATACAATTCCTAGGAAATGTATACATCTCCCAGGATATGTATCTATTAAATAATTTTTAAAACAATATTTTATACATTTCCTAAATAGCTTCGGAATTGTATACATTTCCTAGGAGTTGTATGCAATTCCTAGATTTTATACATTTCCGTTAACATCTACACTAATATTATAAAGCCGAAGAGTTTGTTTGTTTGTTTGAACGCGTTAATCTCAGGAACTACTGGTTCGATTTGAAAAATTCTTTCAGTGTTCCCATTTATATTTCTTTTTATTCGGGTGCGCCGAGTAGTTCCCACAGGACGCGAGTGAAACCACTGGCAGAAGCTAGTAGAAGATATGTACGCGAACACTATCAGTCCTAGCAAACGCATCTGCCTCATATTTTGTAGAAATACGTAAAAAAATACCAACCTTTTGAACCAAATGCAAATTAAATCTTGGGTTTTTAGATATCGGTGGATCAGTTTCATTTTCAGCAGTAGTTCGGATATCTCTTCGACTATCCATGTTGAAATATCGAAATTTATTTATTCAGTTCAAAATAAAATCATTATTAAATAACATGTAAAAATGCATTAAAGACATTAATTGCAAGCAAACTGACTTTGATGTCAGTTTATTAGAATTTTCAGTTTACAGTTTATAGAAGAATGTCATAATTTATGGCTTGTCTAATAAGTTCGTATTATACAAAAAAATAAAATCAACATTTTAGCTTTTTACCTTCTTTTTAGTGACAAGTACAGTTTTCTAGAGTTGCTCTCAATTACGTCATCCAGGTGGATGGCCCACTCTTTCATATTTTTATTTTTTTATCAAAATCGGTTCATAAACGACAAAGATAATGTCCTAACGTCTCGAATGGTGCTTCTCACTCATCCTTAGAAACACAACTTGTATAGCGAATTATGAATATTTTATAGTTTTTCGGATAGCTCAGTGCCATAATTTTACTTAAAACACAATTTTTAGGGTTCCGTACCCAAAGGGCAAAACGGAACCCTATTACTAAGACTTCGTTGTCTGTCTGTCTGTCTCCACGCTGTATCTCATTAACCGTGATAGCTAGAAAGCTGAAATTTTCACAAATGATGTATTTCTGTTGCCGCTATAACAACAAATACTAAAAATGAAAAAAAAAATAAGGGGATGGGGTACGGAACTCTTCATGCGCGAGTCCAACTCGCACTTGGCCGGTTTTTATAGCCATAAGTTGAAAGAAGGCACACAAAGTTTTGTGAAGTCTATATGCTGAAATAAAATCAAAATTTATCAATTTAAAGTAATTTATTTATTGGAAAACTTAAAATACAACAGTAAATAGCTCATAACGTATCAATATACATGCAAAAAAAGCTTTTAACAACATTCAACTTAAATATTGTTCGGAAGAACTAGGTGAACAATAGGTTAAAACAAAAAAGCAACTTATAATACTAGAACCTTAATATTGTAACGATAACGATCCGGAACAAAACATATATTAATTTTTTCTAAAATATATCTCATTACGAAATGAGCCATGATTTCAAACAATGACGCACACACAAAAAACTATCTTTAAGAGGCTAAAGGTTGCAGTATAGAGGTTCCATATGATAGATAATGCTATAGAAATGTTTTTAATTTTAACTTCTTTTCAAATTTAACTATAGTTTTCTAACAGATACCTTTCTCCTGCTGGGGATGCGGGTTCTAAGGAGTTAGTGCGGCCCTGGCACACAACAATCTGGTGGGTCATTTGAACATCTTCGGCAGTCGTTACGGGTAGTTAGAAGCCAGAAAGTCTGACAACCAGTCTTACCAATGGGTATCGGGTGGCNCCGTGTTTCGGAAGATACGATAAACTGATGGGTCCCGGCTGTTATTTAACCATCTTCCGCAGTCCTTACGGGTAGTCAGAAGCCAGAAAGTCTGACAATCAGTCTTACCAATGGGTATCGGGTGGCCCGGGTAACTGGGCTGTGGAGGTCAGACAGGCAGGCTCCATGTAAAACACTGGCTCTTAGTTGCATCCGGTTAGACTGGAAGCCGACCCCGATATAATTGTGAAAAGGCTAGGCAGATCAGATAAAATAATGTTAAAGCTTTGCAGCTTCCTTGCCTTTGCTTTCAAGTAAGGCGCCGAAACCAACTGCCTTGGATACCGTAGACCTCCTTTGTACGTCATAACGAACGTCTACTTTGAACACTTTGGTTTCTCTCTTTGACAGAAGATAGCGGCTAAGCAGTCTTGGTACTTCAGAGCTGATATACTGCAACAATTGAATATAATTTGGGACACGTTCAGAATATATACTAGGCTGATAACCTGTAATCATAGTTAAATTTTTTTTATTAAAATTTAGCCAAAGCCACTTGGCAATGTATAGCCATAAAGGTAAATCTCGATAGCCGTTTATCCAACATAGATGAAATCTAGTAGATAGATGGATAACTTTAAGCGACAAGTAATGAAAGATGCAGATGAAGTAAATTAAAATTCAGTTTGTCTTATAAACTACTACTACTATCTACATACATATCTTGAATCAAATTGCTTTCTTAGTTGTCTCACTGAGAAGTCACGGGGTCCCCATTTTGGAATCGGGCGAAATATGTAATTCCAAGTCTGAAAAAAACTCAAAATGATAAGCTTTATTATCTAGGATCTATCAGATACTAAAATAATTAAAATTTTTGAACAAGCTTTCATTCTTGTAAAAAAATATCACCATAACTAAATAACTAGTCACAGTTTCGTATCTATGCTCCTCCATGACAGAGACGAGACTTGTAACATCATAGGAACTGATCCCCGAAAGTAAGCGATAAATAAGTTACCTTAGATTTGTCATTATAATCTCATGAACATCAGTTGCATGCCGTTTAAATTAAACTACTTTACCAAGAAATCTAAATAAAGCTTAGCAAAAAACCATGAAAAGAATAGTTACCGTTCTATGGATGACAAGGTATTTGTATATCATGTATAAAATTCCCAAAATAATGGGAAGGACCATAAGTACCCAAGACCAGACGTAATGGCTGTTTTTCTCTCCTACTGTTTGTGATGACAACACCTGCCACAGCGAGCTGAACATGATGTATACTTTGAACTGAAAAAATAAAACGTAAATATAAAACACCCACTACTGTAGCTGCCATGGAGAATAAAAAAAAACTGATTGAAGTAGGAGGGGTGACCATGTCATAACGAGTTCCTCTTTGTTTTGGCAACTATGTCGAATTAGGTTATGGGTTGTAATTTTGACAGCTTTGGTCGTTGTTATGTGTAGCCATAAGCAAGAGGACTGACAACCAGTCTTACCAAGGGTCATCAGGTTGTGTGTTTCAAATAGGTTGAGGATGTCAGGCAGTTGGACACCCAGCTGCATCCAGTAAGACTGAGAGCCGATGCCAACATAGCTAAAAAAAGATTAAGCAGGTGAAGAAAACTAAGCAGACTTACCGCGTAGTAAAAAGGTACCAGTTTTATGCTTAAAATTCTCAATTTCGTAGGTGGTGTTCCATAATGAAATGTAAAATCATCAACCAATCTCGATATCGGATACACTAGATAAAGGAATAAAACTTCAGCCAAAGAAACAATGCCTTTGCCGTAGACCCATAAAATTGCGCGGGTCTGCAAAATAAAAATAAATACTTATAGCGTGAATGGTAATTAGTGACCGATACTTGAAGACGTGATTGTACTCATGACTGCAAACAACTATCTCTAAGAACTAAAGATACTGCCTCGTTGGTCTAGTTATCGCATAGCCGACTGCTGTGCACGAGGTCTCGGGTTCGATTACCGGGACGGGTTGAAAACGCTTTGTGGGTTTTAGAAACTTTCACAAAGCAGCCCTGAGTTGGAAGTTGATGATTGATTCACCCGTGCATCGGAGAGCACGTTAATGTCGGTTCTGCACCTAATCTCTCTCCGGTCGTGTCGGATTACCGTCCCATCGGGTTATGAGAGTGAGAGAATAGGGAGTGCACCTGTATCAGTGCAAATGCTTGTGCACTATAAATAAATCCTGCGCAGCTGGCTGATTTCCTTATATGAGAATAGCTGCCGTGCCCGGCAGTCGGCTAGGACGCTGTCATCCCAACGAAACTTTTTTTTTACTCATTAGTAAAACTTTACTTACATCAGCAGAAGTAGTGCAGTACATAATAACTCCTAAAACAAATGATGCCGCTGATATCATCCATTTCTTTAACTTTGGCCACTCGTAATTTATAGTTTCCATCACACACAAGTTTGTTACACCCTGTAATCAAACAGTTATATTAAAATCTATTACTAGTATTTTACTTTGTTTGTAAGAAGTATTCGAGATAATTGAATCCCTAATTTTGATTGCAAAACAGAAATAGGAAGGGCAGACTTAACGTTGGCTCAATTTTATGATCAAGTAACGCCTCATTATGGTTGTGGACAATAGTTTCATGACGTTTATTTGAAGATTGTGCTGTCGAAAATCTCTTTGCAGCACTACTAGTTTGTATGTATTAAGATAATGATTTTCGATCGAAGTGGCAGCAGCATGTCGCCTTCAGATATACCCGACTTCTTGCAGTCATTGCACAATGCAGTGCCCCACGTCACTACATGAGGCTATTATATGGATAGTTTGTAGGACCCTGATCAATAAGTATACTCACAATTATAAACATTTCTGTGATCATATTAAAATTCATGTAAAATACGCTAAATATGTCACCAAGAATAAAATTTTGCCACAACATAGGCCAATAAAAGAACCAAGAATGTTCATCTGAAAAAAAAAATGACAATCGTTTAATTATTTATTTATTACTCGGGTACCCTAGAAGTTGGTTTATGTTTTTTGCCTGCCCCTACTGAGAATTTGGATCCATCAGTCTTAAATAATAATATTTCTTATGAATTATGTATAAGGCGAGAAAACTACAGCTTATTTATTATAGTCCATAGCTGCAGGATTATTTAAAAGAGATATTTGAGAGAGAGAGGCCCTGGAACACGAAGGGCTCCAGAAGGAGCATAAACGGGTTCCAAACAAGATTCTAACCAGCAGCCGGGATTATTTCGTGATTTCTAGACAAACAAAAATGAGGCTTATTAGCTAAGAAATAAGGTGCAAATCTTACTGAATCCAGTAACAGGCAGTGTTGTATGAACCAATTCTTCACAGTGTATCTTAACCCTATTTACCAGCAGACCACGGAATATATAAATTATAGCGTTAGATATCACCATCACGGAACTGTCAGAAGCTGGGTCAATCTGCAATCAGTATACATGTCAGCATACTTAGTATTTTCTGCGGTTTCACACGTTTTAATCTTTAGAATGAAAAATATTGCTAGTGAATGTAAACTCACTTTATGGATGCTAATGATACTTATAATATCACGTCTGTCTGCCTGTTTGTTATGATTTTTAACCCCCGACGAAAAAAGAGGAGTGTTATAAGTTTGACATGTCTGTCAGTCTGTCTGTGGCATCATAACTCCCGAACGGATGGGTTGGTTTCAATTTTGTTTCTTTTGTATGAAAGGTTATTTACGGGCGAGTGTTCTTAGATATTATGTTTGATCAAAATCGGTTGAGCCGTTTAGAAGTTGTGGTGGTAAAAGTGGGAAGATTAACCGAATGTCGGCAAATATTGTATATAATGATATCGAGTATTCGAGCGGTCCCCCAACGCGACGTATTTGTTTTAGAATTATTAATACATTCTTAGGTACTTACTTTAAGATTAAGTTTCTTTTATTATTTTTTACTTTTTAAAGGGAAATAAAGTTTTGTGTGTGTAATTAAATTTTTTTAAACCAAAATTGCTGACACGAGAAAAGAAGATGCACCAAGGTACCTGGAAGTGAAATTGGGAAAAAAAACTAGTAAGTAATGAATTACCTCTTGAGAACTTCTCGATGCCAGAATATGGATAACCGAAGGTGCCGTCATTGATTCAGCAAGCATTTCAAGGTCAGCTGCCTGTCAAGAAATACATTTAAGAGTTCATTTATTGTTTTCTTTAAACAACGAATTTGTGTTGATGTCCTTGCTTTTGTTAACGATCATGAGTGTTCTTTAAAAATGAAACTCGATATTGTTATACATTATAATCTTCATTGATTTATGTTTGTAGAACAACAGTGAATAATACGTTTCTAATCATTTTAATTTTAAGTATTTTTTATTTTAACCTGAAGAGCTCGTGGCTAAGTCAAGGCCACGCGTATCGATCGATAGTAAGGTTAAGCAACGCTTGGCGCGGTCGGTCCGTGGATGGGTGACCATCTTGTCATAACAAGTTCTTCC
>NWSH02000519.1:16008030-16019480 GCA_002382865.2 Heliothis virescens | reverse complement strand
CCCATAAACGCCCGCGCTTCATATTTTCCTATGTGTTTTTGCTGGAAAGAAGAAGTGGCGCAACAAACTCTCCAGCAGGTGTGTTGTGTTGCTGACACATGTCTGGCTGTTAGATTAGAAGAATCTTAATACAAAATTAAGTTAACAGTCAGTTTAACCTCTAGAATAATTGTAAAATAAGACTGACAGAATTTGTCGACTAGATGGTATTTGGGCACCACTTGTTTGATAGCTAGGCAATCCAATAAGGATTTTTTTTTGTTAATCACTTCATAATTTGACCGACATATTAAAGCACTAAACAATGGATAACTAATAATCTCGAAAATTACGTAAAAAATAAAAAATAAAACATGTAGCCATAAGTCGCAGCGTAGTACTCGCGCTATTTGTATGGAAAAACTTAAATCGCAAGTCGGCACGGTTTACCATCAATCAATCGAGGTAATATTTTTTTCTAAACAATATAAGGTTGATACGAAACTTTTAAGAAGGTATGCGTAAAAAAATATCGACCTTGAAATTTAAGGGACACCCTAATATCCATACTTAATCATTGTATAGATACAGACTCTTGACTTGGGTCCTTGGGATATTCGGATACAACAGCTGCATCACTCAATTGATGAATGGGGTTTAGTTTATGGATGGATAGCCATAATTTACGTGTCAAGATTGCCAAGCGGGATGTCGTCGGAAGAGAATTCAAAACGTATCTATGATAAGACAATCTACATATAGTTTTGTTTGTTGTAGAGTGAGGTTTGATTTACTGAACATCTTTGGCTAGTAAGAAGTCAGATAGTCTGACTACTAGTCCCACCAGGTATCGAGTTGCAGGTTAAGATAGAGATGTTGCAGTAAAACATCCATTGGCAGGATATTATGGATATTTTTTTGGTAATAGCATCCCTTCTACATTAATATTAGAAACAAATTAATTGAATTATTTATCTATTGTTTGTGATAATGGAGAAACCACTGTCCTATTTGAAAAAAACCTTGCTTTTAGAATTAGGTACTCTAACTATCAAAGAAGGCGTTAAACAACTTTTTATCAAGATCTACTTTCCATAACAATTGCATGAAATTATCAGGAAAAATTAGTATGAAATATGCCTTTAACTTATTTTTATTCTAAATGTTTTATACCAATAATTAATCACAAAGAAAACTTAAACTCTTAGTGGTTGTGAGACATTCAAACTTTCTGGACTAACCGGAGTTATAGCTAGGCGTTTAGTCCCTTATACTAGCCAGATATTGCCATGTCTAACCATCTTATCTGCTAAATTACGGTCTAGGCCTTTCGCCTTGTGAATTTCTAGACCAAATGGGATGTCTGGATTAAGGAATGTGGATATGTGGTGCTTAAAAGGGTGTTAAGACAATCATTTGTGTGTTGGACTACAACTTTCTGCCCATATAAATCTTTCGCTGAAGAAACTATTTTTAAAAAAACCGGCCAAGTGCGAGTCGGACTCGCACACGAAGGGTTCCGTTCCATTATCTATGAAAAATAAATGAACTCATTACCTACAATTAGCCAAAACACAAACTTTTCTCGACAACAAAAAATAACTTTGTT
Organism: Heliothis virescens; assembly: GCA_002382865.2. Taxonomy (NCBI): domain Eukaryota; kingdom Metazoa; phylum Arthropoda; class Insecta; order Lepidoptera; family Noctuidae; genus Heliothis; species Heliothis virescens. The sequence goes on along the minus strand of NWSH02000519.1, from coordinate 16,017,892 downwards.
TTTCATACAAACATATGAATAACAAAGTTATAATTTGCGGTTACTCAAAAAGTGCTATATCTCAAAAACTACTGACTGTATCTTGTTCAAACCAATTTTGGTTGGTAGTTTTTATTAAGATCTATAACATATATTTTTTTCAGATTTTTCACTTTGGTAGTTTCAAGAATTACAGGGGAGGGGACACACATTTTGGCACTTTGGGAGTGTCTTACTCTAAACTGATTGACTTTAGGAAAAAATGGTTTTAGAAACTTCAGTACTATTTTTTAAGACCTATCCATAGACACCCCACACGTATAGGTTTGACGAAAAAAAATATTTTTCGTTTCAGTTTCATGTATGGGGAGCACCCCCTAATATTAATATTTTTTTATTTTTATAAAATCGTAAAGCGGTTCATATAATACATCTACCTACGAAGTTTTAACTCTGTAGTCCTAATAGTTTCGGAATAAAGTGGCTGTGACATACGGACGGACGGACAGACAGACAGACATGCAGACAGACAGACAGACAGACATGACGAATCTATAAGGGTTCCGTTTTTTGCCATTCGGCTACGGAACCCTAATAAAAATGGTATACTGATCTCATTTCGATAGTAAATCACATTTTATAGAAAAAATAAATAAAAAGATTTCAAGATAAGAAATCATTTAGTGTTAATAGCTAATCAAAAAATGTCTCGGAGCATCGACGAAAAAAACGTAAAAAGCTTTTCTTTGACATTTCAAAATGACACGAAAAATAAAGTACTAGAAAATCTAGACGCACTTAATTTGGTGTCAACCTTTAAGGAGAATTTTCTTTCATACATGCCTGAAGCTGAAATTCGCGAAAGTTCGGGGACCTTTAAAACACTCCAGCCTAACAATGCTATTCCATTTTACGCTAACACAATAGTGTGCATGTGAAATGAATGCGCTTCTCTTAAACTTGACTCTTAGTATTTGTTTATGTCTGAAGTGTGACACTGCATATAAATTCACGTGCAAATAAAGGTTTTCGTAGTTTACTGAAGAAAGTAGAAAAAACTACTTGAAATGTTAAAAAAAATGTATTTCTACACAATGAGACCCCATCATGTAAAAAAAATTCGTTCCACGTTCAAAATAATACAAAACTATCAAATTTTAAAGGTCGATTTACATCAAACGAACATAGAGCTAGAGCTAGAACAAGAGCATTCTTTCGTAATCTTTTAGTGTAAACGAAATCTAGAGGTATCGATTTACATCAAACGAACATAGAGCTAGAGCTAGAACAATCGCTAGAACACAAAAACGCTTTGATGAGACCGCTCAGTGGCGCGAGCACGTCCGAACACGCTAGAACGCTCTAAGCAACTGTTCGCGCGCTCTTGCGCCGTTTACATCAAGCGAGCGAGCATTCTTAGAATATTCCATAGAATCTTTGCGAACGCACTAAGAACAACGAAGGAATGCTCTACGCCTGTTTACACTAGAAGAATTAGCTGTAGTGGGGATAGAATGAGCATTCGCTCGTTTGATGTAAATCGACCTTAACAGTAATGCATATTTAATGTTCTTAACATTACTAGAGATAAACAGATATAAATACAGATAGACTAGAGCCTGAAAAAAGACATAGGCTATACTTTTTCCGTGAGTAGGAAGTAGTTGGAAAGAGACATACATACATTTTCGTTGAGATTTCAAACTTTCTATGGCTCTATGGCTCTATGGCTGAGGGAATTTTATATTATGTTAATTCAATACATTGAGTTCATTCAATAATTCTATTTTAGTAACAAATTGAAAATTAGTACGCTTATTAATTAATTCTCAGTAGTTTTTATTCAATTTACCATTTACATTCGTATGCACTAAACGTAATTGACTTTGAATGAAAATTATAAGGTGACATCTCACCGAGGCAAAGTCGAAGCAATAACGCTAAACGAATCAGTGAGCACGCTGAGATTTTTAATTTATTTATGTTATATAAAAGCTACAACGGCCTAATGCGATTTAGGAATGTACTGAAGAACATTTTGGACAGTCCCATAGGTATACGGATTTGAAACAGGCAAAACGATATTACTTTATTTAATTAGCTACCGCCAGTAATTTTACCTACTAGCCTTTAGTTTAGTAGTTACTGGCAATTATTTTAAAATTTTAGTTCCTGAGTTCAAACGGACGCTCCAGCTTATCTTCTTTTTCTTTTACTCTTACTTATACAATTAGTACAGTTTTTTTTTTTTATACTAATTATTTTTCTATTAATATTCAGTGACAACATTAGCGATATGAAATCTTTATACGTCAACTGTTGCTATTGTGATGTATAAACAGATTCAATTATTATGTTTTGCCTCAATAATTTCATCGATATTTTGACGCAGCCGTCTCCATTTCTACCCCGTATATTTTCCTCAAAAAATAGCTTAACAATAAAATACAATCCCTAACTTATGTAGGTGTTGCGCGAACTTCAGAATTATATTCACGAACCTTTTAATTTTGTTATAAATATAAAATTCTTTCGACTTTCTAAAAGCCCCGCTCATTTCGGCGTTGGATTTTAGTGTAATATGTCAAAGTATTTTATTATTAAATAACTTGCTTAGGTTAAACGCATTAATAATTGTATAATACGAAAAAGTTTGCAGTCAACGAATCTTAAAATAATGGCTCTTTTTATTAATTGTTTCGTGACCAACTAAATTGTTTTTTAAATCGAAAGATTCTTACATTTTGTCAAAGTTTAATATAACTGTTGATCGTTAAATTGAAAAGCAATTTTTAAATATTAAAAAAATATACAACCCTGCATCCAACATGTATCTTTTGTCGTAGGATAAATATCCGTCTATCGTTTACCCGTTGTTGGTCGTGGAATTTTTCGATCTTCGACATTCATTTGTGATGATTTCTTAATGCCGATAAAATAATTTTTGGATGCCCACAAGTCCAAAGTCAGCGCAAGCAACAACGATTGAATCACTAAATGACACATTTATAAATAAAAACTAAATTTTAAACTGCAAGTAAGACATCTTTTAACAGCAAGTTTAATGGCACGAGACATATTGTGGGCCAAAATAGAGAGAATCGAAAACTGAGTGTAAGTGCACTTCAGTGTACGCGCTCAGTCACTGTTCTTACGTTAAGGGTGATGCATACCAGAGGATTTTTATCAGGACTACGATCTTTTGAGATTAAAAATAAATGCACTCCATATTTTGAAAATAGCAAAAAAATTGAGTGTTGTTATTTGACTGGTGTAACACAATATTCATTTGTATCATTCGCAATTGCGTGTGTTATAAGTATGTTATACATACAGGGCTAGTTTTAGATGTTCCTGATAAAGGCCTAGGCAGCTATCTGATAAATTATGCTTTAGAATAATTTTTAATTTTGACCAGTTTTCTATGGCATCTCGAATTTTATCTCTAACCTCTAAAATTGGCCCAGAGTTTTGAAGTACTAATTTAATATCTACCTACGTAGAAGAGCTCAGTTTCATTATTACTATGTGTTTTCATTTAAAATATTAAAACTTTTTGTACTAGCAACTTGTTCCCTTATATGTTTGAGAGGTAAAATTAGTTCTAGTAAAAGTTATCTTGGTACTTAAACTGTATGTTCAAAGCCTTATAATAGTGATGTACTCAAAATGATTCACTGCGAAAGGGGTTATTAATATTCCGGAACTTTGATGGAGTTTAAGTTTTAGAAGGTCGGTAATGGAGAGATCACTTGCCTCTAATATCACTGTGTAACCTTTCAACTTTATGAGCCGAAACTTCGTGAACACTTGTATGGACTTGCCTAATATAGCTCAGAGTATTATGAGGTAAAGCTATACGTAGGTACTTATGTATGAAGACGAGTAAATATTTTGTAAGAGAGCTTCACATGATAGGTTGTATTCACTCAATAATGTAAAAAGTCCTTAAACACAAATAAAAAATTTACTGTCACCGTAATCAAAGCGCAATCAGAGAAAATCACCTAATTATTTAAAGAAGACTAAGTAAAAAATAAATGAGTATTTCAAAAAATATCATTACAAAATTAAAAGACATCAATATTATGTCAGGATTCGGTTTATAATAATATTTCACGCAGCTCCATTTCCTTGCCATAAATGCTACAATTAAAACCAATAAATTCCGAATACCTTTAGAAGATCGGACCTAAATCCAAACACATTACAATTCAAGATTTCCCAACCAGACACTCAGCGTTTAAAAGCTACAATTCCAATTTAAACAGCTGACAATACCTTCCGCCCAATAAGCTTCACATACAACAAAGAGACTAGAAAGAATAAAATCTGGAATCTTCGCTAACCTAGCCGATAGTCTGAAGCAAGGATATCCAATAAAGTAAGTGTGAATTGTCCACCATATTTCATTATAGTGTCGCATCAGCTTTGGTGCCTTGAAAATCGAAATGGACACGGATATTAAACCGCTGGATGATTTATGTGGAACTGAAGGAACTTTATAGAGAAAGATGGGGTTCCTTGAAGTCGGTGTTGTGTAAGGTATACTGGGAATGACTTTTGGAACTTAAAACTGGGTCTGAGTATATACTGAGGTCTATATAATATATAATAACTAATATGCAAAAGTGAAGTATACCGTAAGGATCTGTCTCAAGATCATCATAAAATTGCCTTGAAAATTAAAGTATACACATAAGGCGGAACAAAAAATATGACAAAAGTTGAACACACAAATATTTAAAATCTAAGAATAAAAGATATATGAAAGTGATATTGTGTCCAGTGTGTTTCTCGGCGTTTATTAAAGGACAAGAATGACCTGGATAAGATAAAAAAAAATACTTAAAATAATATTCAAATACAATTAGTTACATGTAGCTCTCACCCAGCTGTTTCCAATGTAACCAAACCTAAACCACGAGAATTCAACCCAAAACAATTTTCAACCTCCACAACCCAATTACTGAGAAATACCTATCTCCCATATCCTAAAGCAACGTTAGACGTTGTCCAAAGATTTATAGTTTCCTCCTAAACTTTAACATTTCCAGTACGAAATTTTATATTTTTGAACCTAAACTACCACACGTTCGAAGTTTTATTTAACCAATACAAAAATAGTTGGTATTCAACCCTTGTGCGGGCAGTGAATCAATGCGATGCAGTGCACCGTTGTTTATGGGTTACGGGACTTGGTAACGATTGGAGATAGGCAATTTGTTACCACGCTTTTATGGATAGATTCTGAAAACACTGAATTTGAATTTAGTTTTGCTGGAGTACGTAGGTGCGCTGGAAATATAATTTTATCGGATTTGGTATTGATGCACGAGACGAAAAACTTCACAAGAACTGATATAGCTTCCAAATCATATTAGCACATCAAAACATTAAAATTTGAAATTAAAAAGCAGTAGGCACAGGCAACCTTAACCTTAATTTTGGTTGGTAAATGAGACGGAAATCGCATACATCTCCTTTATTTTAGTCCACTTAGACCCTGAACCTACTCAAAGTAACAATTAGATAATAGGCGTGTCACATAAAACAAAGAACAAAAGTATAATCAGAACAGCTCTACGTATTTCCCTATTCCAAACCAGGTGTCGCGTAATATTTGCGATAGTCGTTCAACACTATTCAATAGCACGTTTTATTACCAAACTGCACTGGAAGTGAACAGGTGCAATTAATATTGCCATTATCAAAATTATTTAGAACAACCAATTTATGAACTACGGACAGGTGGTATTTGAACTGTTCAATTTGTTTGAGTGGTGTTTAATGGAATTATTAAGGGGTGTTTCAATATTGATAAATAGGACTAAATGTTAGCGTAAAGGGATGCAATAATAAAGACCTTTCGTTGTTATGGGAAGATCTGCGAAAGACTGTTAGGAGATAGAGTTATCCAAACCGAAGACTGATTTGGCACACTTTAGGGAGGTGTTCCTGAGCTACTGCTCATCTTCTTCATGCTACTGCATAAAGATGATGATGATTTTGAATACCTACCTATAGCATAATTATAAATCGTGTAAGACATGACTAAATCAAAGGTGAGTCAATATTTAGACACGGTTTTTAATAGCCACTTAAGTTTATTTTACCTTGATCACCTCGTCAGTGACACTCCACTCGGAAAATGAGACGTAAGTAACAGGGATGGTTACAAGAGTGCGCAGGACGATGACATTTGACAGGACCGTTCAGGGTATAGAACCTACAACAAAAATCAAAACTCCTTATCACTGTCCTCAATAACTTCTTTTTCATAATTGTCTTTCAGATCATCAGTATAGTTGACCAGATAGCAATACTAGAACACAGTAAAATTTTCCATTCCAGTCCAAAAATACACAGCATCTCCACTCCTTCATGCCGTTGCAGGTAACTGTGATAACAAATGCTCTAGACTGAACGCCAGACGTTGATTGAGATGGGGCATTCATCCGCCCGAGTCGAACTTATTTCGTTCACATAATATCCAGTTTATTAGTTGCCGTGAAGTATTGCGCGTCCGTTCAGGATTTGCTGTGTAATTATAGCTTTATTGGGAACGTGGGGTGCATTTTTTATTTGGTCGTGTTTTAATTTTAAGAAGGTTTGTCAGGGTGTAGTTTTGGAGTGTGATTTAAATAAGTTTACGGGTTTATTAAATAGTTAATTTTTTTATTAGAATATTGTAATTGTAATAAAGCTATGTTGTTAATTAAATAGTTTACAGCTGGTACTTTTAATCCCGTTTAGGGTTAATAAATAGGTAATAATAAATTATCAAATACTTGATTACGTATTATACGTACGTAGTAAAAATAACCATATCCAAATTGAGAAATCTATTTTATTTTAGTAGTCGAAACAGAAGACAAGGCTTTCACTCAGATCGTAACTCATAGCATAAGTACCTCGGTATTTAACTTAGCTGTGTTTTAAGTATTCTAAGTATCAAAATGATCAATACAGGAATCCAATCAAGCATGACTAGGAGCTGACGTCACCACTCTTCAACCCTAATGAATCTTAGAGGTAGGAGGAATGCCACTGAACTTGTAAGAAAACTGCCCCGTCACACACTTAGTCAAAATGTATTGAAGTTTATTGATGCTTTAGCGAAACTACACACATCAAAAGTGTCTAGGGATCAAGCATTTTTATGCGGATTTCTTGAGATTGAGATGTGGCTTTGTAATAAATTTATGATTTTATAAATTCATATGGATCCTTTTTGGTGCATTTCATAATTTGAATCAGGAACTGTGAATCAAATTCGAGTAAAAGATGAAAATCAGCTGTCAATATTTTCCCTATAAAAACATACAACGCATTGAAGACATTATTAGTGCTACTGTTTCCCTACTACTGATTAAAACCAACGTTATTATGGAGCGGCGACGTCATTTAAGCAGGGAAGAAATGCTCAGAGCCGTGGGAATGATAGAAGCTGGTTCCCGGCAACGTACTGTGGCTTTAGCTCTGAATACAAGTCAGAGTGTTATCAGTCGACTTTGGACACGTTACCGAAGCACTGGTACCGTGGCTGAGCTACTTGAAGAAGACGAGATACTCCATTTTAGATACGAAAACTCTGTTATTTCAGTCTTATATATATTTTTACAACCATTTGTTGTTTATTGGTCAAGTTGGTTTAGAATGTTCAATCAAACCATTTATTCCAGTTAAGTAATGAATGGCAATCAGTCTCTCGTATTTAATTTGCTTCCATTTTACATCAAAAAGGCTGACTTGCAGTTTATGGTCCGTCTAGATTCAATACAAGATGGCTGACATATAAAACGGAAACAACTTACTGTGTAATAATTGATCCGAGTCGAACTGAATAATACGATATATTTTAATTAGATGAGCTCGAATAGGAGAAAAGTATATAGAAGGCAAAAAATATATTTGTATCCACTCGCCTTAAGATAAATCGACATTCATGTTGATGTGTGTCAGTTCAAGTACAGTGGCTTTTGGGGCATTTATGGGCTATCGTTGTGGGGATTCTACATTTTAGCGGTAATATAAAGTTAGGATTTGTATAAGAAGCGCGCTGACACTTGTGTGATATAAATTAGTGAGATATGCTATATATCTATATAAGGAGACGAATGTAATTAGGTGTCTTTCGAGTTTATATTGAAGCAACGGACAGCTTATAAGTTGGGGTCGTCATAGAGACCTTCTAAGAAAATATGCTGTACTATAATGGTTATAGTCTTGGTTTCGGGTGTTATATATAGACTTATGTCAGATTCAATTATTGTCGACAGCTGAAGCTATGTGGACATAGCTGATTGAATACTATATTCTTTTCATTGTGAAAGTCTCAGCATTCGAAGTCACCACAAATTTAATACTAATATTATAAGAAGAGTTTGTTTGTTTGTTTGTTTGAACGCGCTAATCTCAGGAACTACTGGTCCGATTGAAAAATTCTTTCAGTGTTAGATAGCCCGTTTATCGAGGAAGGCTTTAGGCTATATAACATCACGGTGCAACTATTAGGAGCGAAGAAATAACGGAAAATGTGGAAAAACGGGAAAAATTATTCATCTCTTGAGGGCTTTCGTTGCGTGCGCTGCGAAAACGGTTCAAGATACCAAAAATAATGTAGGAAAGAATTATTCCTCTTGAAATGAGCTAAAAAAATGTCCGCGACAGTATATGTCTATCTTTTAAGATTAACTCTCTAGAACCGTTTTTATGGTAATCTTTGGTGGAAATGAATGCATTATTTGTTCAGAGTTGTATCAACGTAATAATATTAATCTTTATCCAAATAAATAATAAATATTGTTGTTGATTAAGAGTATTTAATCTATACTAATATTATACAGCTGAAGAGTTTGTTGTTTGTTTGTTTGAACGCGCTAATCTCAGGAACTACTGGTCCGATTTGTTAAATTCTTTCAGTGTTGGATAGCTCATTTATCAAGGAAGGCTATAGGTTTCTTTTATCCGGGTGCGTCGAGTAGTCTTCTATCTTCTTCTTCTATCTTCTTCTTTTTCTTCTACATAATAAAACTCAAAGTCTGACTGATTTACTGACTCAACCAGCACGGCCCAAACCCGTTAACCTATAAAGCTGATTTTTTTTCACAGAGGTTCATCTTAAGACTCTGACGCGTGTTAAGAAAGGATTGTTTTTGAAATTCGTGTCCTAAGGGGTTAAAATAGGGGTTGAAACTTTGTATGGCGAATGAATATTAATTTCGACATGAAACTTGGTGAAGTTACTCCTTGAAATAAATAAGTAAACACGTGTTTCTCATTTTTTTATAAATCCATTACAGGGTTAAAATGGGGTTTCCGGTTAAAATGGGGTTGACAATTTGTATGGTGAACTAATCAACGCAAGGCCCAAACCCGTAAACCAATAAAGCTGAAATTTTGCATAGAGGTTCATCATAAGAGTTTCACGCGAGATAAGAAACGATTTTTTAAAATTCGTCTCCTCAGGGGTTGAAATAGGGGCTGAAATTTGTATGGCGAACCAATATTAATTACGTATTTCGACATAAAACTTCGTGAAGTTACTCCTTGAAATAAATAAGCAAACACGTGTTTCACCATTTTTTTGAAATTTCACCCCTAAGGTGGTAAATAGGATAATTTAGGAATTTGTATAGAAGGCTTATGATTTTTGAAGAAAGTGACATGAAATTTTGAAGATAGGTTTCTCTTAGGGTGTAGACATCGCATCGCATTTTACGAAAATATATTATACTCCTAGGGGAGTACAACGGGGTTGGCAGTTTGAAAGTCCTATGTTTTTAATGTGTTTACCTGATGCAGAACCGCAACAGACGAGCTAAACTATAAGAGATACAAGAATGGTGGCGTTGTAAAAATTTATCCACGTGATGAAATT
>NWSH02000519.1:15974455-15992186 GCA_002382865.2 Heliothis virescens | reverse complement strand
GTTATTTCATCTAATTTATTAATAAGTAAATAGCGTATTACGAAATATTTCGTAAAAACTTGTAATTAATAAATATTTACTAAAATTTCACAACTATTGTAAAGTTCAACTTTTTTTTGTACTGTTTACGATAAGAGATGCAATTAATTTTCGCATATTTGGATTCCTTATAAAGTCGGCTCTATACAGGTATTTTTTAATTTGCAATAACTGTTTTAGTTTGATAGAAAATGGGCTTTAAATCGGTGACGGCATTGGGCACTCGACCGCTTCGTAAGCGCCACTCGATATGTGATAAAAGTGGTAATATTAACTAAATTATGGCTACCTATGGAAAGTACTGAAATGCCGACTAAGTAAGCAAAACAAAGAACTGTTTACGTTTACAACTTACAACTGAATTCCATCATCAAAATATATTGTATATGTAAACTATAGCTTACATCGCAATAAGTGTAAAATTTTAGTAATATTAAAAATTTTAAATGGCGGTAGCGACCCTTAAATATTATTTTAAAAATCCCAAATTTAAAACCAATTATTATTTTGATAGATAGAATGATATTTTGGGTTGAGAGTTAGAAAAATAGAAACTTGAATTTTATGAATCACCCTAATATTCAGTTAACTCTCTGTCCCTCTGTCAGTCTATCACTTGTAAATAGCCCAATATTTTCGGCACTGAAGTCATTGGCTTAGTTAGCTAATTGCTCTCTAAGACAGTGCTACTTGCTGAGCGACATGCAGAACCCATCTAGCAGGAGGAAAGAAAGAAAAGGTAGGATTACAATTTATCAATTTATATAAATTAAAAAAAATACACACACAAAGAAACGTATATTCTATACATAAAGAAACGTAGTAACTAGTTACTGAAATTACGAAAGGAAACTGAAAAATATATTCTAAAAATGTAGTGATATTCTCGTGCTATTTACAAATAACTGAATATGTTTCATGTTCTAGAGTTATTTTATTTACAGAGCTGCAATTTAAACGTGAAATCACAAAAACCTAAAAAACAGAAAAAAGATTTACGACTCACTTTTTTTCGAAGTCCAAAAACCCATGTTACAGGAAACCAACAAATAAAGAATGAAGCTTCATAAATCAACATAGAAAAAACAATTCTAAAATTGTATCGAACGTAACGGCTTTTTTTCAAAAATCGTTCCGACGCCATTTTAAAATATGGCCGCTCGGTTTGATTGCTGTGTTACACGAACACGCCTCGATATTGGCGCTAAAAATAAAATATTAATTTCCTATAAGGTCGGGAGGTGGTAAGGTGGCAACCAATATGATGATGTAAGGACCATAATACGAAGTTTGGTCTAAGATCCACATTTTATGTGATAGGGTTTTAAAACTTAAGTTGAAGTCATGATTTTGTTCAACGTTTTTCTTTGAAAGTTTTCGTTTTAGAAAACCGTTTCTACTCCAAGTTTATTTAAAGCAGCCAGTTTAGCCGTAAGTTTGCATCTATTAGGTTGAACCTTAAATAACAAGGTATACGATGTTTTCTACGGGTACTTACTTATTTGCCTAAATCTGATGTTATAATTAATATTTTTAGAGAATTTATTTATTTGATTTGGACACCAATATGTACGTAAACTAGTAAAAAACAATTGTTAAACCGTCCTTTTAGCTATCTAAATATGTACTTACCTATTACTGCATTCTGTGGTATTAGGTCTTGCTATCTTGCTTTTTTACAAGCGATTAAACCGTTTTATCTTCAAAGCAACCTTGCCTTCTTATCATTAACTGCAGTTCCTGTTAACTTATCAAGATTACTTTCTTCCAAAAATATTTCACTATCTTCACAATAATTTTCCAAAACTACCTCATCCATAGCCCCTAGTTTTATTTAACACGTAGATACATGCTTATCTACATTATAATGTGCAATGGAACGGCGTGAAGCAAATGCAACCATTTCCAAACAATCACCTATGCTGGTTTGACGTCCATTATTTCTGAATCATTTTATAATACAAGTGAACTCTGTGCCGTAGTGTTAAGAGCGAATTTTGAATAGCAAAGGTAAGTTTTATTACGTCTCATTGTGGTCTATAGTGATTTTGTGCTATTTGATTGGCTGACGAGCAATGATTTTGGCAATTGGACACCCAAATTGTTTTGAATCTTGACAGGTTTTTGTTTTGTTGTTGAGAAAGAGAAAGAATGCACAAAAGTTTTTATAGCAAAAAAGTATTATTTCCGTGTTGTAAGTTTTAAATATATTTTTTTAGTTAAATTAGTAAATTGCTTATGCTAATCTAAAATTTTGTATTATTTGTAGTAATTTTGGAAATATGCATCGAACCAATAGGGATGGCGTTCCGGCCCCATTTGAAGGTAAAAACTACTCACCATTTTAACTTGACTTACAAAACACAATACTTTAGGATATATCAGCTATATACCTATAGGATATGATAGCTGCAGATTTAATAACCTAACAAGCTTTAGTGTCATAGTTTTTTCAAATCCGCCTGACGGTCTCTCAAGTAGAACTGTAACAACGGCTGCTACGGAGTAGCACTCGGGGCACAGGCTTCCGTGCCTCCTAGGCGCAGGGGTATAACACCGCAAACTTCCAGTCTCCGGACTGCTTTGTGAAAGTTTAACAAGTGGAGGTGTCCCAATGATTAAACTTGAGACACCGTGTATAGTAGTCGGACCTGCTTAACCTATTTGGAAGGGGCCATTACTTGCGACATGAGGTCTACCAGTAAAAGCGGGGTTTATACATACAGCTTGATATACTTTTTGTGGTCAATCATAGTATTTTTCATAACTAGCTTTCTGCAGTGGTTCCACTCTCTTGAAACTACTTTCCACACCCCCATAAAAATATTTATCAACATCCGATTCGTTTGCACGTGACGATGTAACAATCATAAACACTTAGGTACAAACTTTCACCTTCGTAATTAGAGCGACAAGTAATCGCTTACGGGTGTTCCCAACAACCTATCTGTCTGTTGATTTGCTTACTAGAGATTGAAATTTGACATAAGCTCCATACAAGTTATGTCAAATACCTATCTCTAGTAAGCAAATCGACAGATGGTTAGGTTATTGAATTCCGCATACAACGATTTAACCCTGCAATTTTTACAATGATATCGAAGCGTTTATGTCTGACGTTAATCGATTCTGAAGCTTTACCACTATGATTGACACGTAATTTAAAATCTTTATTACGTTTTGAAGGGAATGTGGTGTTAAAACCCTAGAAATTGGTCTATAGAAATATTACTTACATATTTTGAGGCATTAATCTTCATAACTATTGATCTCTCAGAACGAATTGACAGGGTAATTTAAAATAATAAATCCTGCTTTTTCTCTTACTTGACACGAATTTCTCAATATATTAAAAAAAATTATTTATTTCCTTTCAAAATATTTATCACAGGATAATGCAAAAAATAGAATACTATTCCGCTCTTCATACGTCTTTATTTTGTCTGCAACCACTTTTAAATCAAACTACCTCCTAATAACTTAAAAACATGCAACTATCCATCACGGCTTAACCTTCTACATTCTTTTATTTTTTCAAAAACTTCAGGCTTTACGACTTCTGCACTCACATGTACTTCCACACTATTGCATCCAATAGGCAATATATGGCTTGTTTGCTTGCCCTTGAACGAGCGTGTGGCACGAATACAATTTCAACACCATTTTACACCACATACCGGAGTGAAGACCGTTATATTCAATTGTACTGTTTCCTTAGCCTTGTGTGGTGGTTCCTGGTTGGTTGAAAATAGAAAGAATTTTTAAATTTAGAATTTATATAAAAGAAGAAAAGAGGTTTCTTTTGTGATATTTGTAATAAATACTGTCATTATACTTATTAAAATATTTTTGGGTTAAAAAAACACAGTAGATTGATGAATCAATTTCACATTAAAATTACAATTCTCGGTAAAACATTTTCACGTAAATAATTTCTCATGATAAATTACACAATCGGCTCATTTTATAAATTCAAAAGTAATGAAACCTCTTTGATTTATTCATGTGAATTTCAGATAAATGTATTCAATACGCCGATCGCGGCAAATTGGTCTTGATATTAATCAGTTTAATTGCAATATTAATCATTCATGAAACTTTTGAAATTAAACGCTGAAATTTAGTTACCACAATTGTATAGCAGTGTCAATTCCTTGCGATTGAACTCGAAAAACAATTTAGTTGCCTTTCAAGTATTCAGCTTAGCGAGCTCAAAGTCTGGGAAGTTGCGTCCAATTTCATTGGATCCCAAGTGCTGGCTCGTTGGCCTCGTTATTTTGAAGAGTTCTTCAAGTTTTGGAGCTCCGCAGCTACTGGACACCGAACATATGAGTGTTTCACGGCACTATCTCTATTTCCGTTACCAAACTCGGGACGGAATGCAAAGGAAAGGCGTGCTTGGTACTTCGCAGGAGGAATTTTATGGTGTGACATTTTTATTTTTTATATATTTTTTACTACATGCGTATGTGTGGAAGCCTTCAAAAATTGCCTGATTTATAATAGTTGGTAGTGAAATTTATTCAGGTTTACCAGCTTTTTCAATTCTTAGCCAGATGCTGTTCTCGTCTCATTTTGAGAATTTTCTAGCATTCCTGATCCTCACGGAATAAATATCAGACCTTTTGTACAATATCTAAGTCACTACATAGTCGTTACAAAAAAATTTGGTTATTAAGGTTTACTCTTTTCTATAGAAAATGTTTGCTTCACCCCTAAAGCTTATTAGCGAAAATTTATATTATTAAAGAAAGCGAGTATTATCTCCTAAATAATGGTTCACCTGCACATTTTCCCACGGACGTCATAAATAAATCTTTAGAAGCTGCGTCAGTAAACAATGACTTGGCAACCAACAAAGGAACGCCATGGTTTTTTACTTTTACAAAAAAATCTTCTTTCGCCCTTTTCTTGGCACCTTGCAGAAATACCAGTTAGAAGTTTATCGTGGTGAAGGGTAATATTTTTGTGATTTTTCAGCCACATATGCACGTATAGGTACTAAGTGAATAATTTTCACTTTCACAGCTAAGTTAATCACTAATTTCCGACGGGGTTTTACTCCCGTTTCAAGGGAACTACTTCCTGTACTTAGACGAAAAGAAACCTATATGTTTGTCAGATATATAAACTATATAACTGCCAAGTTTCATTAAAATCTATCCTGTGGTTTAAGCGAGAGAGAAACAAAGAAATCCACAGAAGTCATGTTCTCCATTGAGTGTCAAATAATTATGACCTTTAAAATTAGTACCACTCGCTGGTATACCTTTATACGCTTCTACTAATGTATCTTGTAGAAATAAACACCGTTCGCAATCATTTAAGTCTCCCATATCCAATTTATTTGCAGTCACTTGAAGACTTGCCAGGTCAAGATCAAAATAAATGAAGACAAATTGAGGTACTCCCAATTCGATTGGATCCAATTTTGGTCCTTTGATACGGAAAAACGTTTTCGGAATGTTACTATGTAAATTCATTGAGATTTATATCTAGTTTGGTGTATTTGTTAAGAATTATGTCATTAGCATTTTGAAGTAGGTGATAATTTTCATTCAGGTAGAGACTTAGTAGAACAATATTTTTCACATCTACAAACAAACAGCCAGTTTCATAAGTTCCAGATAAAGTTCTAGATACCTATTTTTATTTTATTTTTTTATATCGGTGGGAAATCATCAGTATGACCCCTCCCGCTGTGGGTGATAGCGGAAGGGAGTGTCAGACTTTTACTGACTAAAACCCACCGTGTTNTGTGTGGTGGTTCCTGGTTGGTTGAAAATAGAAAGAATTTTTAAATTTAGAATTTATATAAAAGAAGAAAAGAGGTTTCTTTTGTGATATTTGTAATAAATACTGTCATTATACTTATTAAAATATTTTTGGGTTAAAAAAACACAGTAGATTGATGAATCAATTTCACATTAAAATTACAATTCTCGGTAAAACATTTTCACGTAAATAATTTCTCATGATAAATTACACAATCGGCTCATTTTATAAATTCAAAAGTAATGAAACCTCTTTGATTTATTCATGTGAATTTCAGATAAATGTATTCAATACGCCGATCGCGGCAAATTGGTCTTGATATTAATCAGTTTAATTGCAATATTAATCATTCATGAAACTTTTGAAATTAAACGCTGAAATTTAGTTACCACAATTGTATAGCAGTGTCAATTCCTTGCGATTGAACTCGAAAAACAATTTAGTTGCCTTTCAAGTATTCAGCTTAGCGAGCTCAAAGTCTGGGAAGTTGCGTCCAATTTCATTGGATCCCAAGTGCTGGCTCGTTGGCCTCGTTATTTTGAAGAGTTCTTCAAGTTTTGGAGCTCCGCAGCTACTGGACACCGAACATATGAGTGTTTCACGGCACTATCTCTATTTCCGTTACCAAACTCGGGACGGAATGCAAAGGAAAGGCGTGCTTGGTACTTCGCAGGAGGAATTTTATGGTGTGACATTTTTATTTTTTATATATTTTTTACTACATGCGTATGTGTGGAAGCCTTCAAAAATTGCCTGATTTATAATAGTTGGTAGTGAAATTTATTCAGGTTTACCAGCTTTTTCAATTCTTAGCCAGATGCTGTTCTCGTCTCATTTTGAGAATTTTCTAGCATTCCTGATCCTCACGGAATAAATATCAGACCTTTTGTACAATATCTAAGTCACTACATAGTCGTTACAAAAAAATTTGGTTATTAAGGTTTACTCTTTTCTATAGAAAATGTTTGCTTCACCCCTAAAGCTTATTAGCGAAAATTTATATTATTAAAGAAAGCGAGTATTATCTCCTAAATAATGGTTCACCTGCACATTTTCCCACGGACGTCATAAATAAATCTTTAGAAGCTGCGTCAGTAAACAATGACTTGGCAACCAACAAAGGAACGCCATGGTTTTTTACTTTTACAAAAAAATCTTCTTTCGCCCTTTTCTTGGCACCTTGCAGAAATACCAGTTAGAAGTTTATCGTGGTGAAGGGTAATATTTTTGTGATTTTTCAGCCACATATGCACGTATAGGTACTAAGTGAATAATTTTCACTTTCACAGCTAAGTTAATCACTAATTTCCGACGGGGTTTTACTCCCGTTTCAAGGGAACTACTTCCTGTACTTAGACGAAAAGAAACCTATATGTTTGTCAGATATATAAACTATATAACTGCCAAGTTTCATTAAAATCTATCCTGTGGTTTAAGCGAGAGAGAAACAAAGAAATCCACAGAAGTCATGTTCTCCATTGAGTGTCAAATAATTATGACCTTTAAAATTAGTACCACTCGCTGGTATACCTTTATACGCTTCTACTAATGTATCTTGTAGAAATAAACACCGTTCGCAATCATTTAAGTCTCCCATATCCAATTTATTTGCAGTCACTTGAAGACTTGCCAGGTCAAGATCAAAATAAATGAAGACAAATTGAGGTACTCCCAATTCGATTGGATCCAATTTTGGTCCTTTGATACGGAAAAACGTTTTCGGAATGTTACTATGTAAATTCATTGAGATTTATATCTAGTTTGGTGTATTTGTTAAGAATTATGTCATTAGCATTTTGAAGTAGGTGATAATTTTCATTCAGGTAGAGACTTAGTAGAACAATATTTTTCACATCTACAAACAAACAGCCAGTTTCATAAGTTCCAGATAAAGTTCTAGATACCTATTTTTATTTTATTTTTTTATATCGGTGGGAAATCATCAGTATGACCCCTCCCGCTGTGGGTGATAGCGGAAGGGAGTGTCAGACTTTTACTGACTAAAACCCACCGTGTTGCTTTGGGAGCCCTTTGTGTGCCAGGGCCGCGGTAACTCTTTCGAACAACCAGCAGCCCCTAGATACCTATCTGATAGATCATGCCATAGGAAAGTAGTCAAAATATGTGTATGTATTCTAGATGGCTGTCTAGAAATTTATCTGGATCTTGTCTAACGGGTCAGTTGTTCAGGTTTTAAGGCCCAAATATAAAATGCCACTACTCTTACTGTTTTCGGTTGTTTCTACATTTTATCTATCACATTATCTATTATTTTTTTAGACGATTGTATTTTTTTCATGAAAACATCTGTGTTGGAATTTAAGACTGATTTTTTAAATTATTAATGTATGACTACATATCATAAGTGATCAAGCAACAGTGTATTGCAACCTGAAGATTAATATGATGCCCTATAGATGCAATAAATACAAGCTTAATCACAGTAAATATCAACTCGTCAAAAAGAAAATGCCACATTTGATAAGATACTTCCCTAAAAAAAAAAATCGTCTTATCATCCTTACTTGGTAATTGATGGGCCTGAACGTTACCTGGCGGAAATCTATTGTTACCAGAAAAAACTGGAAGTGATTCAAATAGCTCACTTTTTTCGTGGTCTGTTTTAGAAAATATTTAAATTCTAATATTGTATTTAAAAAGTAAAAATAAGAAATTTTTCGTAAAAAGTTCACAGTTTTATTTGACTTTTTTCATATTTTTTCATATGCATTTACCACAAATCTTAATAACTCTCATCAAAAATGATGTGCAGCTAAAACCTATATAGATAAACCCACAAAATAATAATTTGTGTACCCTACAACACCAACTTGAACGCATAAAAATAAACAATTTATAATTTCGCATTTTAATCACAAGCGATGGCCATATACACGACAAAAAAAAACAATCCTCGACAGTAATTCCAAATATAAAAATCACACGACGCTACCCGCCATTTTATTTCTTTTTTTCGTAAATTCGTTCCAAGTTACGGAGGCAGCAAGAAAATCTGGTAAGAAACCTTCGTAATTGGAATGTATTGTGATCCCAACAATGGTTCAGCTAACAGGATCCAAAGGGGGGTCCATTTATATGAGAAAGTAAGGATTTGTTGGACAGGTACAGGAAAGAAAATGCGATTCTTGCCTTTGAAAATTACTAATATTGCGGATGATTTCACTTGATGGCTGTTTTTGTGATCGACTCAAACGTAATTTGAGTCACTTATGTAGTTTGATTTTGATTATTATGAGACATTTTCTTGTTAAATTAATTTTATTTCGTGTGAAAAAACCCAAGTAAACGTAAACGCACCATTCTTCCGATTATACTTAAGATAATACTTATCTCATTCGTTCATTTATATAAAAACTTTTGCTGCGGAGTAAATATTCGCAAAAATCTGCAACATTCACGAGAAGCAGTAGCAAAAATTTTTCAACCCATTTAATTCCGAATACCGCAGACAAAATCGAAAGCTGTCAATGTAAAACGCAAAGGAATGAAACTATAAATCCTTTTCAGAGCGAGTTCTGTACGCGAGGAACAAGTTATTGAATGGGGCTAGGCCAGCTGTGGTCGGTGGGAAGCCGATAACTGAAGAGATGGCGACCGTGAGTATATTGTAGGTGCTATCTGCTAACGGTGATATATTTCAGCTTTAATGGGCACTGTTTTGTTAGTAAGGAGTTTTCTTGAACAGCTTAAAGACCAACGAAGTCTAAATAAAATCTTCTTAAGATGGGTTGCAACATTTAACTAATGTATAAAAATTACCAAACTATAACCAGCCGTGAAATTGCCGCTCATTGGTTTGACAGCTGTTTATGGTTTCTTTAAATAATAGTTAAATGGTGTAACCTATCTTTTTATTTATTTTATGGAGCAAGGAGATGAGTATTTTGTTTTGATCTCTGTGCTTGCACTCAGACAAATGAAATAAAACGTAATTAACAATCTTAAAAAACCCTTTCTGTTTTACTATTTTATCTTTGCTTAGAAAGCGAATGATTTTCTTCCCAAAATTTTATTTTCAATAGGAACTGCGAGTGACTTGCTTCAGCTCAGCATCGTGTCCACCTCGAGGTGAATGGATCCGCACTCCGCTGGTAATGAGGCCCCCAGACCAGCCACTTGGTTATGGATTAGCTGCTCCAAGGAACGGAGCCAGGTAACTCCAACATCAGTCATTTTTTCCCACTGCGGAAGATCTTTATAATAGTGAAAAGGAATGAGTATAATTAATTGCGACGCTTTCTCAATGCAGATTTTCAACTTTGCTTTAAGGCCGGGTATCCTCCCTGTTTACCATCACTATTAGTTAGTCATTGATATTAGTTGGAAAGCACCTGCAACTAAAAAAGTAACATGGGTGCTAACTGATTTTTTTCAGTTCGACACAAATGTTTGTTTCAAATGTCATCCTGAAATTTTATTTCTTGCGCTGATATAGAAACACAACAAGCGAGTATACAAAGGTTTTCATGAAAAAAAACATACTACAATGCTATGAGTATTGAGCTAGCTCATAATGATGATGATATTGGTCTTCCGTACAGGTCCTTGCTCTCCGCTCTCCAAGCACACATGATCAAGTGGCTGCTCTTCGACTCAAGGCCGCAGACTAAGGACAACAAGTGCGACGTACCGCCCGACACGTGAGTTCAATAATATTTTATTCACGAACTATGTTACTCTGTGTCACAACCCTTCCCGTGACAAAATGCTGATCTAATTTGAGATATTTGTTTGTTTCATACTTGTTTGGTTTGTTTGTTTTCCTGTATTGTGAAGTAAATAGATGTCTTGATTGCTAGGGACTGTGAATGGGTTGTTTAAGCTCTAGGCTGGAAATAAGTCTTAATAATTTGCAAATAGATTAAGAGCTTTGATTTTCCATGTAGAAACACTGAGTATGTAGGTTATAGTTTTTATTGAAACTCGCCTCCGCCAGCGGGTTCTTCTCCGTTCTGTGGCAACTTCTTTATGCACTAGGATCAAAAATAGCTTTCTTAAATAAATAAGCAATCTAACACTGGAAGAGGTTTTCAAATCAGACCAGTAGTTCCTGAGACTACCGTGTTCAAACAAAAAAACAGAATCTTCAGTTTTATAAATTAGGATAAATTCAAACGGGCATACTTTTCCCAATATAAAATCAATATTATTTTACACCACCCCCCGAAAACAGATCAATCCGTCAACACGTTATGTTACGAGTAAAATCCAGTTACGATATATTAATCACGCGCAGTCAGGCATTCGATACTCGATAACATCAATTTTAATAATAAAAAGGCAACAAAACAATATCATCAATCTATCAGTTTAGAACAAGAGCTAGCGACTGTCAAAACTCCTTTATTTTATCAAAGTCAAAGTCATTTTTTTTTATTTCGAGTAGACCTATTACAGCTTCTTATGAAAATTTAGGCTAGTTGCACGGTTCCAAAGAGTTGGTTCTCATGGAGAAGAACAAGCAAGAAACTCCATGGACACTCTTTTAAAATAACTAGGTATCTTGTACAAAAATAATTTCAAACGTTGTTATAAACATAATCGTTGAATTAAATTATGACGACAATATGAACCACTTTTTAAGGTTCCGTAGCCGAATGGCAAAAAACGGAACCCTTATAGATTCGTCATGTCTGTCTGTTTGTCCGTCTGTCTGTCTGTCTGTCTGTCTGTCTGTCCGTCCGTCCGTATGTCACAGCCACTTTATTCCGAAACTATTAGGACTACACAGTTAAAACTTGGTAGGTAGATGTATTATATTAACCGCTTTACGATTTTCGTACAAAAATAAAAAAATAATAATATTAGGGGGAGCTCCCCATACATGGAACTGAAACAAAAAAATTTTTTTTTCGTCTAACCTATACTTGTGGGGTGTGGATGTATGGATAGGTCTTAAAAAATGGTACTGAGGTTTCTAAAACCATTTTTTCCTAAAGTCAATCATTTTAGAGTAAGACACTCCCAAAGTGCCAAAATGTGTGTCCCCCCCCCTGTAATTTCTAAACTACCAAAGTGAAAAATCTGAAAAAAATATATGTTATAGATCTCAATAAAAACTACCAACCAAAATTGGTTTGAACAAGATACAGTTAGTGGTTTTTGAGATATAGCTCTTTTTCAGTAACCGCAAATTATAACTTTGTTATTCATATATTTGTGTTTTGGCTAATTGTAGGTAAGAAGTACGTTTATTTTTCATAGATAATGGAACGGAACCCTTCGTGTGCGAGTCCGACTCGCACTTGGCCGGTTTTTTATATGACAACTAGAGCTGATGTCGTACAGGAGAAAAGATATAGCACATCAAAGTTTTCACTAAGTTTAGCTCACAAATTTTCTCTTTCATGAAAAATGTGTGCTGTCATCATCTTCCTCGGCCTTGTCAGTCAAACTCTGAATAGTCAATCGGTTATACCCGCTGTAGGTTATTCATTATGCATACAAAGTTTCAGCCTTTGTACATTAAATGTAGAAGATCTGGCAGTTTCTGGCTCTTGGTCTATACAAAAATGTACGGACAATATGGTCCTAACCTATGGGCGTTGGTGTAAAAATTACAAGCGTTTGCTTTCATACTCATGCCTGGTTATAACAAACGACCAGGTTTGAACAACGCTGAAATCTCGCCTGAAAAAGCGGTTATTTTGACGACCGAGATATAAAAATATTTACGAGTACGTCTTATTCGATATCGGAGATAAGTATAACTTTTGTGGTTTTTGGCAAGAGAATTTAGAAAAAAATAAGGTTTTATGACGTTTTTATAGTGATGGAAAATCTGGTCGATAATGTTTGAAGATGGGATAGGTTTATAACTTGTGATTTTAGCATTATCTTAAAAATATATTTTTGTGTGAAAATAAAAGAAAATCACGCACACGTTAACTTTATTTGAATGTCAAGAAAAAATAAAACGCGTAATTTATTTTAAAACGCGTAAATTATTTCAATCGTATTCATTAGTAATGTTACTCTGTAAAAATTAATTCTCCAGATAACTGGTATTAATTTATATACTCATTATTCATGTTAAACTACAACAATAAAGTTAAACGTGGAAAAAGTTTTTCTTGCGATAACCCCAATCATTTTGCTATCTTAGTAACCTTAGAATTGAAAAAGCTTTTTCAAAATGAGCTACATCGAATTTTAAACATTTTAACCAATTTTCCAAATTCAAATTCAAAATAACCGTTTTAGTATCGTTCCTCAAAATGTTCCATAAATTCCGTGCGCAAAGGCATACAGCATAGCTTCAAAATGCCGATCATAATTCTCGAGAATGCCACGTGTTTCGGCATAAATCTGCAATATGCATCGCCGAACAATATTTTAGATCAAATGGTCGATTTTATGGTCTCACCATCGCTGTATATAACGAATAACCGGTTTATTCAATGTTAGTGATGGATATTTTATTGTAATTGTGGTTTGTTTCGTGAATCTATTAATGTTGGTATCATAGTAAAAAAAAATATTCAATTAGCCTGATAAATCGTACTCCTCGAAATTCAATTAATGTTATTAGCAGGAGGGGAAGAATAATTTGTCGATCAGGGTTTCAAAGAGTTATTTCAGGTTCCTTACTTTACCCAACTACGACTATATTGGGGTCGACTCTCAGTATTATATGGATGGAACCTGATGGAACTGAGTACAAGTCGCGGTGTTCAACATGGATCCACTATCGTCACTATCACAGTCACTGTATAGAGTACCTAATTTTGCATCTTTTAGTAATCTGGGAAATGGTTTTCAATATACGTTTTAAAGTGTGTTCAAACTCCATGAAATACACAGGTATGACATACTAAAGTTATGATTAAAATTAATTAAAGGAGACTCCTTCTTTACCCTACTAACTACACCTACCCTTAACTAATCCCAATATCTATTTCATAATAATTTTCTACCAAACCCAGACTGTACCAATATTATAATTTACTGTAATCTCTATAAGATCCATTGAAAATTTATCGCTTCATCTCACCCAGACGCAAATCTGTTTTGATAAATCATTTTACTTTACTGAAACTTTTATGAAGGTTATGATTATAAAAAGGTTCGTGAAAAATTACGGCCATTACATGTACATTGTGTTTTTCGAAGAATATTATATTGTAGTTTAGTGTAAATGTGTTTATTTTGTAATTTATTATCTGCTTTGAATATTATGATGTACGATAGACGTATTTATTTATTCTCTATCTATATATATTTATTTATTTATACATATTTATTCTCAAATATTTAACGTTCTATCAGATAATCATGAAGAGCTCGAAAGTTTATTTTTTAAATTAATTTTAAAAAGTATTAAAAATCATATTTGTGTTAATACTCACGTATAAGCGTCAGCGCACACATAGAGAAGAGCAGAGCAGAGCATTTATTGAGATTATTGAATACACGCCCAAATTTGATGCTCGACCATGCTCGAGCAAGCCGACTGCGTATTCGAGTATGCATTCTACATGCGCGAGCGTGCTCGAGCAGCAAACTGATCAAGCACACCTGCCGCCGGGTAACCCAGACAGAGGCAAATAGAGATGGCTCGCGCATTGTCGAGCATGCTGCCTGCATGATCGAGCAGTTTAAATTTTTGTCGACCATGCGCGAGCATTTTGCAGTTCGGTCTGCGCTGACCCTAAGAAACTCCGGATACTGTTGCTGTTGACCAAACTGTCCGTCGAAAGTGGGCCTGTTAGCAGATTGACAGTTACGTAATTTTGAAGGTAATCGTAAATCCAAGAAAAAATATTAGTCGATCTGGCTGGCCCGCCTAATCTTTGTAATATGCACATTTCCATTCCTCTCTACACTGATATATGAGCCAGAAAAAATTTTTGGCCGGCTAAAAGTTTGCACTGTGTTTAGGCTTATAAAGAAATATTTATTTTATTTCATTCAAAAATTATAACCTTTGTTCCAGTTACCTTCGACCTTCGGAGGAACGTCAAGAGGAAGCATTATGGAGGGCCTGCAGTGAAGTCATCTGGCGTTGTGGAGGAGGTGGCAACACTGGCCAGGCTGCTGCGGATCCTAAAGCCGTGGTGGGGTTGCCAAGTGCAAATAATTACGTGCAACATAGTTCCCAGTATTATCATGATGGAGTTACTGAAAAGGTATTTTTTATTTGTAAATATATGTTCATGTTCATTTGTTTTGAAATAAGAAGTTGATAAAGTCTGATCTCGAAACAAAAGTCAAATGGTCTTGTTTTAACACCAATAAAGGTTCGGAGATGTATTGTACTGAGAAAATACAAGATATTTTTTAAGTAAAAGTAAAAATTCGGCTACAGAAATGTTCATATCAAAAAATAAAAATGTATGCATTGTATGAAATTCGATTTTGAGTCAGTGTAACATAAATTACATTTTAATTCAATACTATAGATTATGTTTGAGAGGCTCTACTCAAAAGAAAAACTTTCGAAATAAATCTTTAAGATATCTTCATTTCATACATTTTATTTTCAGTGTTTCATAAAATAAATTCCTTTACAAGCTGCACATTTTCGAATTCACGACATTGGAGGATCTCCAGATATTTTTGAAACGTTATTTATATTTGGTAAGTTATTTATTTAAAAGCTGTTTTGTAACAATAATTACTGGATGTTCATATTATTCATTATAACATAGCGCTGTTGATCTGTTTTAAAGAAGAATACTCGAGCAAATTTTACTGATTACAAGTCAAATGTGGTCAAAAGTCAATGCTGACTTTTAATATTTTCAGTTTCAAATTGAAGATGGTGTAGGAGCCTTGCTACTTCTCTATGCGTGTGTATTGTCACGAGGATGTGAAAAGTAAGTGAAGGCATCATGTTTACATACGTTTTTTTAAATTAAAAAAAAAACCTAAATTCATTTATTTCAAGTAGCTATAGGACTCATTATTAGGTAGGTCAGTTGAAAATTAATAACTATTAGAATAAAAATTTAATTATATTTTTAGTAGAGTAAAAATCTTCGGTGTGTAGGCACGTCTGTCAGTGTTGTCATGAAAGAACACTGTGAGAGCTTGTAGACATTCATGACTGCGCCTCATCACGACCGAAGCCATATATGCAACGCGTCCCTCGGTGCGCAGTCTCTTACGACACGATTTTTGTTTCAACGGTTAGGCTTTATAATTTGACTACTTCTTCTATCTCTTTGATACAGCATCAAAAAAGACCTGGATGGCAAGATAACGCACCTGGTGTCAGCTCACGTGGAAGGATCCATCAATGTGGTCACCCTGCTGTTGACTGGTCGAGCTACTCCGTATCTTC
Organism: Heliothis virescens; assembly: GCA_002382865.2. Lineage (NCBI taxonomy): Eukaryota > Metazoa > Arthropoda > Insecta > Lepidoptera > Noctuidae > Heliothis > Heliothis virescens. The sequence goes on along the minus strand of NWSH02000519.1, from coordinate 15,976,066 downwards.
ATAACGGCGTGCTGTATGTTGGTGATGAAGATCATTATGTAAGTATAAGCTTTGTTATACATATATTTTATTTGTGAAAAAGATTTTTTACAAAGGGTACGGAAATACTCACTGTAATTATTTATGCATGAAGTACTCAAGATGGGATAGTAAAAAAAATATTTTAATTTTTGTGCATGCAAAATGTACGTATGTTCGTAAAAGCATCGTGCATTAAATAAAAAAAAAATACAAATTCTTTTGATAAATTCTTTCCAATCATTTTGGAGTTTTTATTATTGTCATATTTTTGATAGGTTTGGGGACAAAAGCGGTAATTTTATTTTTATCCATTAAAAAGCAAAAAAGTAATTAGAATAATTTTTGCCGTTGATAAAATTAAACATAGATTCCCTCGTTTTTCCATCAGGCAATGCCCCAATTCGGAATACTAGCCCGCAGTCCCGTCGGTCTCCTGGTGTGGTACGGCGGCGAGGAGAATTCCAAGAATAACATCAACAAGCAGTTCCCTGGCTCCAGGCTGAAGACTCCAGCTTTACCTATATGGGTCTGTACTCTCACTAATATTGTAAACAAGACTTAGATTATTTGTTTAAGTGGTTATTGTAGCGCGTTTGATTATTATCTCACCTGATGGTATGCAACGTTATGGTCGAAAATGGAGGACACATTTTCCCAGGAAAAAAAACAATTCAATTATACCTGGGGGTATAATATGCCCCAATGATACTTTTTTGATTTTGATGAAAACGGGAATGACACAAAAACTAAAGATTGCTATCAACTGTGATAATTATACAATTCTTGTATTATGGCCTATACCTACAAGTATGTACACTATGGCAATAAACTTGGATTACTAAGTTTTCCTTTAAGGCCAAGCTTCGGGAATGCGCGGCGGGAAATTTGGGTTTTTTGACGTTTCTCTAACAACGTTGTGTGCGTGTGCACACATGTCCGCATGCACAGTGGGTCGTTAGACTTCGACACGCTTACATAATTATAATTTTGTATAGTGTTACTAAATATAAAAATTGAAATATTAAATATATGTCATAAAATACTTACTAACTATACTGTGAGAACATTGTTTGTATGGACACTTCTTTGGTAAAATTCAGGTTGGGCTTATTTTACCGCGTTTAAATATGGCTATGTTTTTGGCACATTTGATATAGTCAAAGTTAAGCTTTACCAGGATCGTATCAATTAAAAAAAGACAATTTAAATTTCAGACTTAATAATACTAACATTCTAAAGATTTAATTGAAATAAGCTTGTAAACATGAAATTTTATTTATTAACGGACACAATAATGATGTTTACCTGCAAGAATTTTTTTAAACGTTTGAATCGTTTTGAAGATATGGATACAAATGTTTTAATTTTTTTTAGCGCAGTAACATACTTGCAAACTCAAACTATTTTTTTTTATTTCAAATAGGCCTACGAGAACTCTTAAAAAGTCAAGCTAGTTGCGCGGTTCCAAGTAGTCAGTCTCATGGAGAAGAACCGGCGAGACACTAATTGCCATTAGTTAATTCCCAGTTTATTTATATTTGCATGCTAATAAGGAAGAACGTATTATTATTATGTATTATGTAATTTTCC
>NWSH02000519.1:15950437-15965254 GCA_002382865.2 Heliothis virescens | reverse complement strand
GTCGCGCTGCGCCGCGCGGCGCCGCGCGGCGTCGCGCTACATTAAAGCCGCGTCGCGTCGCGTCGCGTCTCGGTGTGAATTGACCCTAACGTCCGCTACATTCTGTTTTCAGATATACAAAATTCATTTCCACCGATAGCATTCCTTGATATGGCACCACAGATTTCCTACTGCAAGTCCTTTGATAAGCTATTGCCGTGAACACGTCATAAAATATGTTTGATAAGCTATTGTGTCACAACACATTACTGGAGTCAGTGGTGAGTCTTAAATGTGGTGAGTTAATTTGGCTTTCATCACGACTCTTATAAATTGTACAATTGCATGTGGCTTAGCATAATTAAGATTTAAATTGAAATCTATTTTCAACAATATTTGAATTCTGTCGGTATGGTAAGCTCACAGAGCTAGGTAAAGAAATAGATAAACCTATTTTACAAGTCATACAGAAAAAGACTATGAAGAGCTCGTGGCTAATTCAAAGCCGCGCGGATCGATCGATCATAAGATTAAGCAACGCTTGGCGCGGTCGGTCCGTGGATGGATGACCATTTTGTCATAACGAACTTGTCAGAACATTAACCTTCTACTATAATTATGAAGTTGAAGGATTATATTCGGTTGATGTGCTGGGGTCTGTACAATACTTTTTAAAAGCATATCCAAGGAAGTGGAATTGTCAAAAAAAATATATAATCGTAGGTTAAGAATGCTAACCCACTTCAAGAGCTAACTAACTCTATAAACCACATCAATAACTCTACCACATAATTTCCAAACCCTATTAAAAAATGTTTGAGTGAGTAGGTCTCACTCGGACAATTTTTTATTCCAAAACTCGAAACACAACTATCAACGTCCCCAGACATCTCCCCACATACAGACAGTCCGTTGCAACTCCTTTGACAAATCACCGACGCAACGGACACACTTTGTTCTCAAAATGATTTACAGCCGCTCTCTAGGCACCAAATATTCGCCCTCTATTGTTCCTACGAGTTATGATTACCATAAAACACAAAACACTGCACGGAATGGTTTGCCTTCGCGAAATAATTTCCAAATTAAATTGAGCGTTTTTGTGCTGCATTTTTTTTTTGGTGTAGTTACGTTTTGTTGGTGGTTAGTGAAATTGTGTGTTTAGTAAAGTCATTGGTTTTGTAATTGTGAATGTTCTGTTTTGGATGCGAAGCTGACTTTTGTTTGTTATTCTACAGTTAAAGTCAACAGCTGGATAGATTGTTTAAGATATCAATCAAGGTGATATTTTGTGAAACATTAATTAATAAAGAATATTTTGAAGGGCTAGTTCCATTTCTTAGACTTGAGGCTAGTTTAAAATTATTAATTTTAGCTTTAATACGTTTTTCCAAAATGTTTTTATTTTTAAAACTGGCCGTTAACCTTTTCAATGCGGTTGTTATGGAACTACGCGGCAAATTACAAATTTATTGTTTTTACAATTGCTGCAACCAAAGGGTTAAGTTTTCCAATTAACATGCCTATTAAAATTTAAATACAACGCGTTAATATGTGTATTTTAAGCACATTAACATAAATTTCGAATGCGATAAAAAGCCGCGTTCCAAAAATAGCGTAACTAAATAAAATGAAGGATAAAATCGGCGTTGGATTGAATCCGCATAATCAATGGTAACAGATGCTTCGTCCGCAAACGTATCATCAATTCTGGAATGAAATTGTTGCTTTAAATACTGAAGGAATATTCGAACGCTTTTGAGCCTCTCTTTTAGCATCGTTTAGCTTTTTTTTTCTTTTTTTTTGAGCTCTCGTCAAAGTCAAAGCTCTTGTGAAAGTCGATATGGCTAGGAAAAATGTGAGCTCACGTTAAAAGATATTTTCTAGTCGATCATAAAGGTATAGGTAAGGTCATAAAGGTATACTACAGCAGTTACATGTCGATCAACAATAACAGGTTTCAACCATCAGAATTCTGTTCAAACAGAAAAATCTAACACCTAAAACTTGCCACGTGAAAACAGCTACACAAAATATTTTGACATGATATTTCCAAAACACAGTAAACCAGTTGATGGCATCCAAAAAATGCAACTCGAAAAAAAAATGCATTGCAAAAAAAAGAACTAGAAAATTCACTCTGAAACTATACGTTTGAGTGCAGAAAAACCAACTGAGCTATTCAAAATTCCGGTCCAGTTTTCACAAATTGGTCATGCGTCCGACGCTATAAAAAAAAGAGAATAGGTACTATGCGGGTGTCGATTGAATTCTCTTAAAAACTCCGAGTCTCTATGGAGTCGTAATTTTTTATCGGTCATCCCTGGGGGGTGCTTACCCCAGAAATTGGCATACGTTGCCAAAAATACCAAAATATGCCAACGATAAATGTGGTAAAATGTTAGTACTAATTTCGGCTGGAAAATTGGCTGTTTTTGTTTGGCTAGCTAGTAAGAAGCTTCCTACTGCTGGGATTTCAGTAATGAACAGTGAAAAGAAGATTGTACTTTTTTTATGGAAACTACCAAGGCTTTGACTAGAAAATTATACGTTGTGTTTAAGTTGTAAACAGAAAATTAATATCAAATTGTTAAAATGAGAACTAAAACTTACATACTTTCAGAAAAAACCGTTATTAAATATTTTTCTAGGAATAATTTGAATGGGGTCCTACAATACAGTTCTGCAATTGCACCTGTGAATGAAGCAGTATTAAAATTTTAAGCCCGTAATTATTTTTACTTTCGTGGAAATAAATTCATCTCTGATTGTTGTAATGAGATGTTAATTTTATTCACCGATTTCCGATGTATCGTCGAAAACAATGGAAATGCAGGACAAGCCGATTTCACCGAATGTGGGAGACAAAAGAAAGAAAATACGTTTCATTCATTCATATTTTATTTCGTTGTAATATTACTGATTAAGATTATTGATAAAACTGATGATGCTACAAAGATAATATACTAATTACTCATGTACCTAATATTTTCTTGGAACTAACATTGCACATATTGTCTACTAAAGATTTAAGTAATTGGTCGCTTTTGGCCTATAAATAATTTAGACACCAAGAACGAAACACTCCGAAACAAAAAATAATATAGATCCTGCTTTATTTATGTAGCACATTATTTTTAAACACGTGTTTGACTTTAAAATCACCTAAAACTCCCTGAAGGATGTAAAGTTTAGTACGAAGCCTGCCAAAATATGACATCAGCTGACCACTCAGACAGATGTGCTAGACACTATCTCCGCACAGCACGGTCACAACGCAAAAGGTCGAATCCACTACATCAATTACAAAATGTCTGACACTAAATCGCGTTCCCGTGAACAAGGTTTTGTATTCAAACTTTAGCAATTACGTTAGTCAGGATTAAAGTTAAGTTGCAAACTTTCAAAACGGGACGGATGGTTACCGTCGTATATTGTTCAAGAGCGTGGGTTGTGTCGAGCTTGTATGGCGAGCGGTTTGCTCGGCTGACCAGTACGTGCTAAGGTTGCTGTAAATGACAAAAAGTAAAAGATTGCAACGGATTGAGAACCTTATTTGTGAAGTCGGCTAAAAATGGAAGATTGAACCCCGAACAAGATATAAAAGCATTTCACCTTTGCTATTTATTTATATGGTATTTTCTTGCCAGCTGGTCATAAGTTAATTTAATTGATCAATTATTTAATTTGATCATTGTGCTATATTAACAAATTCTGACTCCAGCACCATTAAGACTGTCTAGTCCGTTCATCTATAATCACATTTCACAAAATTGATCAAACTGACTAAACTGACCAAAACGACCAAACTCATCAAACTGGCCAAACTGACCAAAATGACCAACTTCATCGGACATGTTCGACGTTTTCCACCTCCGTGAATACCGAGTACTTAGCCACAGATCCACAATCACACTTTGGCGAGTTTTAACACCAACTTTTGTTTGTGATCGGACAATTTATGTAAGTTCCCGTTATGAGCGCTCTTGGCCAGTAATTGTGGAAACAGTGGTTCCTGATTGTTATATTTTTTTTTTTTATTTTGCAGTTAATGGAAACGTTCGTATGCAGTTGGGATTGTTTGATTTGTGGTGTTGTAAGTAAATGTTTTTTGAGGCTGTTGGTTTAAAATTGGGCGATTGAACTGGCGAATACTTGAATCACAATTTGTCTAGCGAGAATCTCGAATATTTTAAAGTTTTTAATGAAACCAGCAAAATGTTTTAATTGCATATTTTGTAATATAAGACAATTAATAGAATAAAACAAATAATTCCTCAATTTTCCCAGAAAACTAATCTATCTTAATTAAATATCATTTAAATACCGGAACTAGAAACTACCCTCAATTTGAATACAACTTGTCCCATAAGGAATACAGCAAATTTCATCACATGTACCTCGTAATTAGTTTACGTCAATTATGACCAGCCTACATAAATTAAACAAGGCGATTATCATAAAACATTGAGGTTGACCCCTGGGACTGACCCACAGTCAAAGAGAGACTTTACCTTATATAGGTATTTTGGAGTTTGGTCCAAGGACTAAGCTATACCAGTTAACAAAACAACGAGTTCATACAATTGTGCAAAAGGTATTGAACTGGAAACTACTTGAATATTTTACTACTACTACGCCCAGTGTGGTGAGTATGGGCAAGTCCCCTCAGCTTGGGAGTCACTTTTGTCCAGCAGTGGGTGATTTAAGGCTGCAACGATGACGACTTGAATAATTTTGGTTATAGGCATTGATAAAGGCCGAACAAGATTTTGCAAAATAAACACAAAATTGTATACACATCGGAGGTGAGAGGTCATCTGATGAATTACCATCGATAAAAAAAAGCTGTCAATTAATTTACACATATTAATTTACAGATATTCAAATAAATTTTGTAATGTAGAAAGGTCCGCTTTCTCCTTTGATTTAAAATTTTAATACAAAAGATATTAGCTATACTTGTGCCGGTCTCCCTAAGGAGATCTCTCTTAATATAGTTCAATGCTGAAGAGACAACTGTTCTTGCTGCTTCGTGTACAAAATGTGTTTTTGTGAACAACATTGAAGTATTAGACCGGTGTGTGTAAAAACAGGGGTTGTCTAAGATCTTAGAACGGACAAATCTGGTAGTTGTTCTGGCAAGTAGATGTTTTTGTTTCGAAGAAAGTAATTATCTCAAGGTGTAATGTGATATCTTTCATGGATGTTATCAAAATTAAAGTTGGACAGTAAAAAGGCTGAAAATAATTATGGTGAAAAGAAATGCAACAATTCCATTTCAAGACTTCTCGTCAATACTGTAATATTTTCAGAATCGGTTCATCTTTTTACGAGCTGGGGTGACACGTATATACGAACACTCCCAGAGACCTACCCCTCCACACAAACGGACACAATTCGCGCTCAAACTTAAACTTCATAAAAATACATAGTTGTACTTTAAATGAAAAAAACTACTGCTTATAAAAATATTTGGCTTTAAAATTTTCTCAACTCATATTCGTTATTTCTTTGATGTAAGTATGCAGTATAAATAGTACGGTCTGAAAGCAGTCCTTTGAGACAAGCGGGATCAAAGGATGAAGCTGAGGTAAGCTAAAATAAACTGATGTCTACATCTGCCATAGGTTGGGTTTTGTATTCAAAAACTTGCATAACATGTTAAAAGTAGATAATTTTTAACTCAATTTACCATTCAAAGTATGTATACGCGGTCGAATTCAGAATTTCCCTTTTAGAAGTTGATTAAAAACATAGAAAAGAAAGTAAGCAAAAGATGGTAATTTATTATGACTGGAAAGGTGTTCAATTTATTTTGGAAATCTAACTAAAGACTTTATTTAAATATTCGATATATATTTGTAAAGCGTATGATTGAGTTGAATAATTCCAATATTTATTTTAATCATGGGCACAATTTTCTCAAGAATATAAATTTTAAGTTTCAAGACCATTTATGATCACTAAAACTTAGTTAAAAAGCTGATCTTTGCAGTATCAGTAAATGATTTCTTTTGATTGAATAAGCTTATTATTTTATGTGTCATAAGTACGTAATTTATTAAAATGCAATAAGACGCATCAATTTAAAAGCCATGTTACGTTATTATAAGTAGTTACGTTATTTATAATGAGTTTCATGTAGCTATGAATATCTTCAGATTAAAACACGGCGCTGAATAATGTTGCAACATATTTCATGCTTTTATATTTTATGAGAGTCACAATATATCAGCTTTTCTCAGAAAACTCACACATAATTATTGCATATTTGCGTTCAAATAGAAAAAGTTAACTGATATTATTATATTTAGTTTTAAATATTTTCACTTCGTTAGCACAATATTATGGTTCTAGTTTGAGGTTGGAGAGTATTTTGAAAATATTTTGAGGAAACAGTAAGTATATCTATCTAAATATATAAAACTCAAAGGAGACTGACTGACATAGTGATCTATCAATGCACAGCCCAAACCACTGTGAGTGATCGGACTGAAATTTGATATGCAGGTAGATGTTATGACGTAGGCATCCGCTAAGAAAAGATTTCCCGAAATTCCCACAGAAACGGGAAAATTTTAAATTTTGCGCGGGCGAAGCCGCTGGCAGAAGCTAATTTAGATATATGAGTGGGAAAGGGGTGAGAAACATTTAAAGTTTCTCACAGAAAGCAAGGTTTAGCATGTAAGGTAAGTTCATGATATTAGTCATTGTGTAGTTTTATCCTTCACTGGCAAAGAAACAAACATCATCCTGTTCCAATTGCCAGCATCACCTGCCCGTAGCACACCCTTCTGAAAAACGAACGATGTTTGGGTGACCGACTGGTGGCGGTTTACACACCACACAGCAATAAGTGAGATATTAAATGCCTTGCTTGAAGATGGGCGGCAGTGTCTCAGAAGCTAAAAATATCCCACACTGCGCTCACCAACACGCATGCCCAGCGCGATGAGTATGGGCAAATCCTCCCAGCTTGGGGCGGGCCTTTTTCCAGCAGTGGACGTTTTTAGGCTGTGACGACAACGACATGTCTTATCCTTAGAAAGTAATAGGAATAGGAAGTAATTTTTTATGGTCCAAGTCAACTTTGAGGTGATTACTAAAAATGTATACCCCAAAGTATTATCACAACAAACATTAATTTGAATATCTGAACCAATTAAAAGGCAAGAAGGCAGGTCCAAAAAACAATACGAAGAAAACAAATGCAATTTCCATCTGCCCAAGAAATTAACAGCCTTACATTACGTGTATAGAGAACAGACTACCTGTTCCTTATCCAATTAAAGTCGAAAAACGGGACAGAGTTACATGCCAAAAAGGGATGCGAATCCCCCTATTAATTATTCAAAAGAGGCCCCCGATCGTGAGATACGTACCCCAATTAATCTTATATTCATTGACTCCGGCAAATTGACACAGATTAGTAAAATCCGCTTTATGGTCCATTTTCAAAGGGTTCGGGTACAGTTTTGGACTTAATATTGTATTGATAACTGACTGACAGTTTTAAACTATGTTATCCCGTAGTGTCTGTGGATTTCACGGATTTCCCATATGGAAACGATTAATCAATATTAATTTATTACGAGCTGGTTTTAGGCTAACAAGAAATATTTTTCACTGAAAACCCTTGTGGAATTGATTTAGTTTTTTTGACATTTTATTAAAATCTACAATCAATTGATGTTTGACTGATAATACGTTTTAAAATAGTCTAAAATTTACTTATGTTTGTTGTGACTATTGTCATTAAGTATTATTATTTTCTACACACACAATGAGTTTCATATATTTTTTTATTAGCTGTCAAGCATTTTATTACTACATAAGAACAATAAATTAGGTATTAATATTAAAATTAAACATTGTAATACTACAGTTTGAAATAACGCCATCAACAGTAAGGGCGTGGAAACTAAATGAGAACAGTGTAAATGGTTTAACCGTTTGCAGCCTTCAACTGTATTTTCATAGTACAACTGTTGGTCGTTAGGGGGCGTCGACTGCGTATTTGGTAAATCTTCCGATAGATGTCGCTGTCAGTTGAAGAAGATAATATGTCGATGTTATTATATGTTTTATAATAATAATTACATATGTTCTTTAAATTGTAAGAATCAAGGAGTCTTTTTTATTTAAATGATTTAAAATTTTTCTATATATTTAAATATTGTTTTATAAGAAGGTTTCAGGCTTGCATCTAAATTCCACTATTTATTTTTCAGTGGGTCCTCCCGACCGCAGAGTAGGTAGGCGCGGATTGAAAGGGTCAAATCTATTATGCAGAGGTAAATCACTTAAATAATTCAATGTTTTAAAGTTTTCTCTTGTTACGTTTCGTTATCCATTTAGAGGATTTAGATCTTTGTAGAAATTACATTACTATTCAACAATTGTGCGGCAGATTTAGGCATTTATTCAGACACCTAGAGTAAACCTGCATATTTTTACATGTTAAGCCCTAATTGTACCAACCACATAACAATTTATTCCATCATCAAATATTAAACTAAGGATTACGAACCCATTACAATTATTCATGCACAGAAAAAAGAATACATTATCAAAATTTATATTCAAACGTGCGGAAACCGCTTTCGGGAACAAAAAAGCGAAGTTTTAAAAGTACTATAAATCTCCCATGTTTTAAGGGGATGGTCGAGGGAAGTTATCCTTTGTCCACCATTGTTTAATGTTGCGGATTTGCCTCGGAATAATGCCTTTTTTCAAGGGAAAACTGGTAATTTCTGTATATAACCGAAGGAACGAGAATTTGGTAACTTACATTTTGTTACGAAAATCGTAGGAAATGTTGGGGTTGGCGTGTGAAAAATGTTTGTTTTGTTATTTATGATAATGTCGTGGTGCGTTTGTTGATATACTTATTTTAGTTACAGTATTTTTTACTATTTCTAGGTAGGTATTATTTTTACTTACACAATTTTGAAAACATAGTTACTTGTGCCTGACCCAGATGTTAAAGAGCTCTAATTCATGTTGTTACACTAAATCAATATAATAAAATGTATGTGAATCAAATAAACATACATGTTGAACTCGACCGGTATTTTTAATTTCACCAATAACAAGCTAAAAACCAAGCCAACCAAGCTAAAAACGTTGGTCCTTTGAGCCGATAACTTTGCCATTGGTTTAAATACATATTATGGTGGCGTTTACCGTATGTAGGATTATACAAATATAGTAAACTAAATTAAGCTTAAACAGAACACAAAGACCCGGAACTGTACATTCAACTGAAATTAATTTACATTCCAGAAGCCCTTACATTCCAGAATACATAAGCCTCACATGAGCTGTCAAAACTAACTCCCACATCATACGAAGCTATAATTAGAGGATAAAGTAAAAGTAGGAAAACCATTGAAACGTTAATGAAGTATAAATAATTTAGCCCGTCTACTGTCCGCTGTTAATCTCTGAGAACCTTTGGGATTAAAGCTGGTGCTGCCCACAGATTATATCGGGAACGGTTGAGTTTTTGTTGCAGGTTTTAAAATATTATTACTTATTTTTAAAATATTGTTAATTTTGGTTAATTACTGGCATTGTACAGGTGAGAGTTAATAAACAACCAAAGAAGAATTTAGAACAGTGATAGTCACTAAAATCTATAATTCTTTATCACTACTAATATTATAAATGCGAAAGTAACTCTGTCTGTCTATTACGCTTTCACGCCTAAACCAGTGACCTGAGTTTGATGAAATTTGATACAGAGATAGAATAGACCCTGAGGAATAACATAGGCTACTTTTTATCCGGGTACGGGAAATAGTTCCCTCGGGAAGCGAGCGAAGCCACTGGCAGAAGCTAGTTACATATTTTATGTAAGAGTATATAGCTTAAGTGAACCAAAGCCATATTCCATTCTTACTTTGAAAAAATAAAGCTTCTTTAACTACACTTTTTTTTCACTTACACTTTCACTATGAAGCGATGGAAAACGGTAGTCATTAATCTTTTTGCTGTCTAACTGTAGTGGTTAATCTAAATTAATGAACTAAGCCTTTTTTGCAATTAAACATACACATGGGGTGTAAGTTGGAAACCAGATCGACGCAAAAAAACAAACAATAAAAGATAATACAAATTAAAATAAAAGTTTCAATCGCAAAACTACAAATCATCAAAAAGAGAAGTTACTTAACCCAAATTCTTTCGTCAAAAACTGCATATAACGCATTCAATTTAAACTCTCAAGTCAGACTATCTAACTGAGAATGTGACCGGTGTCTCATCGCGGTCACGTACGCTCTGAAGTGGTGACGTCATGAATTCTATAATCTGCTGACATGACGTTTAAACAGAATCGTGCTTCAACTTTAGCTGCGGCCACTGCATCAGTTCAATTGGTTTGACATTTTGAAACTTTGACTGCTGCAAAGTTGACATTTAAGGAGTTGAAATGCTGCAAATGATTTGTTTGGTAATTTTTTTGGAAAAATGTTTTCTTATGTATATTTAATGTCAATGCCAGTTCTGTGTTGTATTTTATTTAACCCTTTACCACCTACCACCTATTTCTGTCACACAACCACCTACCATACGTCTCAGAGACTCAGGAGTTAAATGACTTTCGTATGTAAAATCTAAGGCAGAGAGGTTTGTCTGTGAATCAAAGTCAAATTTAAGATATATCAAAGTATTGATTAAAGAAAACATGGCATATAAAAATCAACAACTTTTCTTAAAATCTCAATTTGTTTGACTCGACACTTAATTCAATTTTAAAAATATTCTTTTTTAAACAATGAGATCTACAAAAATAACCGTATAGAATAGGAACTTCTTAATGTTTTTTCCCTAAAATATATTAATCAGAAAGTAATAAAAAAATAAAAAATTGTTATTACAATCAATACTTCAACAAAATTGCAGGTCATCAACCTTAGAGTTTATCGCGACATTTTGTAGGAGCATTCGATACAAATCGGTTTTTTACATGTAATCGGATATCCAAATCCACATCGCTACATTCATTATTAGGTTGATTTTGTACTTCAGATGGATCTTGTTCCAACCAACGCTTTATAACACTAACATTAGCATCCATTTTTTGTCTGAAGCATGAAAAACACCACCACAAAACAATCACACTACCACCTACCACCCGTCTCTCAGACGCGCAACGATAGATTTTTACTTACCAAGGACAAACGCGCGCACGTACAACCTCGACAAGCTCTTGCGCCGTACCTAGGCATGTGGTAGGAAGGTACAGAGATGAACAACTAGGTACGCGTTTCGCCCGCCGAAATATTTACGAATTAAATTTTCTTGCGTCTGTGAGACGGGTGGTAGGTGGTTAAGGGTTAAGTTTTTATTTTTATGAAAATTTGTGAGCGAACCTGTCAAATTTCCTTTTAATCTGATCATTCAATCTGATCGCAGCTTTTGAACTTCTGTGATTGATAAAAAAATATCTATAAATTCTAATACTGTGGTATTTTTTTTCTTAAGTCTGAACAATCAATTAAAAATTCTATTCAGAACAAATTCCACCACAACTTACTCAACCGAGTAACGAGCAGTCCTATCCAAAATTCAGTCAAAACTCAACAGTTCAAATTGTACCCTTTCCCATTGAGTTTTCAAAGATTCAGGCGAGGTGTAACATCGGAGATCCCATTAAATTCGAATCCAGTAGTTTTTGTGAGTCACGTACGGCAGACGTGCTTTGCACAATGAAAGTAAAATTTTCGCCCGGCATTTACGTGGTAAGTTTACCCCGTAGAGGCGTAGAGTATAAGAGCTATTTATTATGGAGGTGAAAATCTGTGTGAAGTTAAGTTTATCTACATCGACAATTCATGTATCAATAAATAATTTTAAAAAGAGATACCATTTCAATTATCTCAATAAAAATAAACAAAACATCTTCTCATACACAGTGATTGTTACCTTATGCTACGCTCAGCCATTTATTTAAGCAAAAAGAACACTATAGCAGCATCGTGGAACAAAAATAAAAATAATAAAAAGAAAATTCCAGAAACAAAAAAAAACAATATTTAAGAATAAAGCGAGTATTTATTTGTGTAATTTATTTTATCATGTCATGCAAAAAAACAGGGGTTTACAAAATACGAATATAATATAGTCAAAGCTCACCTGATGGCATCGATTTAAATGTTAAAAGAAAAATAATTTCCCCAATAAATTGTATGCAGTAAAATAAATCTTGCACCGTTTATGTCGCATCGCAGTTTTTCTAAGAAGCCCGGTTGCAGACGATACGGTGAACAAAATCGATGATATCAATTTGGCTCAGGTTTTCGACGGCACCTATTTAAGTGAAGAGTTTGAGGTTAGGGTCGGGGCATCAAGTGATAGGTGAGAGGACGATAGTTTTAAATTTAAGGTAAAGATTTAGCCAAGTTTAAGAATGTTTTGTTTTAGAATATTTGCTGCTCGTATTTTATTCATCCAAGCATCTGTGTTGTCACTTTATACTTATTGGTTTAATATGAATTTTATCTAATTTACAACCATTCAGTGGGGATTGAAAAAAAATCGTAAAGCAAAAATTACTAACAGCAGCAATAATGTCGAAAGCATTACCAATTATTTATGATTTTTAAACGTACCTAATACTATGTACTATCGCACAACAAAGGTCATATTCCGCTATTATTAGACAAAGTCCTAACTTTTGTTCTTAACACCCAAACTTGGGACCTTATAACACCACGAATGGCTCGGAAATTGGGTCAAACAGTACAAAAACTGCAGTCTTTTTGTATTTTGCATTCTTAAAGAGGTGACATTATGACACAATTTATTCTATTTTATATGCTCTTGCTTTAAGAATGCGGAGAGCTCAGTTTGTTGTACAGACGACAGCACATCAAGTTACCACAATCTGTCAAATTTCCGCAATAGATTTTCAACCTATTACAATGGAGTAAGCTAAAGTTCGATTGGTTAAATTTGACAGATTCGTATACGTTGACCTGCTGTCGTCTGTACATTAAAAAATATAGGGTACTAGCTTCTGCCCGCGACTTCGTACGCGGATCCTGTTTTTTTTGAAGTGAAAACTTCTTTAGCGGCGTTGAGCACTTTTTGTATGGGGAAAAATATATAAACTCGCGACAGGTATCACGTGACTGAAATGTGAAACCCGAAATCGTGAAACCCAAAATCGTGATACCCGAAATCGTGAAACCCGAAATTCTATAGAAATTCCGTAAGTACAGGTCGGTAAGATATTTTATGACGTTTCAAACATGTGAAATTTGACAATAGTGTCAGGCTTAGTAATTATCATTTAAAATCATAGATGGAGTTTGGGTTTTTATTTTTATAAAATGAAATGGTGCCGAAGTATCTTTAGGTTAGCATCCAGGCCACAACAATAAACTCAAAATATATATTTATAAAATTTTAGCTCAACCAGAACCCTCAAAATCGAGGAAAGACATGTGAGAAAAAATGTGTTGCGCCATCTATAATTTTTCAAAGTCAAGTAGTTAGTCAAGTATGAAAGTACGAGTATAGTTTTTATTCTTCAAAATCATAGATGGAGTCGTGCTTAAATTTTGATTATATTTAATGGTGTTGGGGTATACCTTCCAGTACAGTCATAGGGACAAAAGTTTTTTTTGAGAAACTCTCAATATCGAGAGCAAGTGATGACAGTAAAAAGTAGTTGTGCTCTTTCTTCATTCCATAATCTCAAAAAAATATTAAAAACGCATAAAGTTAATATTCATGTTTTCACTTCTGCCTGCACTCCCGGAGTGCAACCTGGTGTTTTTTTTATATATAAACCTTCCCTCGATCTCTACAAACATTTTAAGACCAAAATAAGCCCGATCGGTCCAGCCGTTCTTGAATTATGCGCTTACCAACACATTTAGCGATTCATTTTTGTATATAAGATTATTTTATAGAAAGTGGGTTTTGATTTAAGGCTTTGTCACCTATGACTGAAAAGATTTTTATTTAAAATTTTGTCGTTGCCTTCTTTTCTCCCTTTGGGAACCCTGGATTTCTCCGTATGTTAGGAATGGTACCTTTGGTAGTCTTTATGGGTAGTCACAAGCCAGAAAGTCTGACAACTGGTCTCAACAAGTGGAGACGAGTGGCAGTAAGTAAGTTGTGGTCAAAAACACTGGTATTCATCTGAATCCGGTTAGACACAATTTCAACATAATTGGGAAAGGGGACTCCCTTGCGTCACCTAAATTTTTATTTGCGAAAATCATTATCCATAACAAGTTTGCCATAAACTTCAGTAATCATAATGTTCGAAATCCCGAAATTTTGTTTAACATAATTATCCCTAGTTCTAAAGGCATTTTGTCATAATAACAATTACTATAATAATTTAATCTCCTAATTTTATATGTCTTAAATTAAAAAGTTCTAAGTATTATGTTGAATAATGTGTATTATTCCGAAAAAGGTCCTAAAACATTAGCTAAAAGTAAGGTTTTAATGGCAGAAACGAATCGCTGTAAATCCGACTTCACGTAGTCTTGTCTGCCCTACCCCTAGAGTGTAATTCAAAATCGCGTAGGCGCGGAGGGGCGAGGCGGGCCGCGAGTTGAGGAGCAGGTGGTTGTAACACTCGCCACTGCGGCTGAGGCTGGCCGGCGCCGCCGGCCAGCAAGCCGAAGCTGCGGTGGTGAGCGTTAAACCTATCTGCGACGATAAACTCGCGTGGGACCGCCGGAGTCCCGCAGCGCCGAAGCCGTGACAGAAACCATGTCTGCTGCATGATGCATGCTTGCTTGCATGTTGCATGTTTGCTTGCATGTTGCATGCTTGCTTGCATGTTGCATGCTTGCCTGCATGTTG